>CM020501.1:6390860-6655860 GCA_009823395.1 Thamnaconus septentrionalis | reverse complement strand
GGCTTCAGTTTGCCCATGTCTGTTGTAGACCCACTGTCCTTACATTTGTGTATACCGGCCTAGGAATAACTTCCTGTCAGTTTGTTAGACGTCAAGAACATTGACTCTCTGATTGTATGATTAGTCGAGCTTTAATGTGTTTGGGAAAAAAAGATGAAAAAAATGTCAAGGTCAGTCAGCACTGTTGTTCAGTGCCAAGATCATTAATTAGCTTTGAAAGCCTTTATTTTCTACTTTTGATTTCTGACATTCCCGCCTGTATCCGCACGAGTCCTTTATTGATATCAAAGCAATAATCCAGATTGTGTTCCAGCTGTCAAAGCAAAAATCAATCCTCTTATGTTGGAATGAACCATGTTTAAAGCGTAGCAGTGTGTGGCGACAACATGGAGAGTGCGCGCGTGTGCGTGTCATTGTAGTTGTTGTTTGCCACAGATGTCTGCTAATATTGTAGGGTCATGACGTGACCTCAGCGGCGATGCACTGATTGGGTTGTATCGGGGGATCGCAACCTGGGAACATTCACCTTGCAGTACTCAACATGATGTGCGTACACCACTGAACCACCTCAAACACAACCTAAATATGCCTAATAACAGCGCATATGCATTGTGTATCATCATCATACACTCTATACAAACACACATAGGTATATGTGTATATATATATATATATATATATATATATATATATATATATATACATATACATATACCTATGTGTGTTTGTATAGAAACATGATATATATATATATATATATATATATATATGATGATATATATATATATATATATATATACACACATATGTATATATATATATATATATATATATATATATATATATATATATATGTATATATATGTATATATGTATATATTACACAAAGCAGTGTAATATTCAGCAGGAAACCTTCAGACCAGTCTGGCAACTTGAAACATTCAAGATCGTTCAGCAGCAACATGTGTGTTTCCAGATTTGCTCGGTTTTCCACACAACATGGATTGTCATGAGCGGCACCCTGATATGATATGCCTGAAGCAAGTCTCTAATCCCAGGCATGATGACTTTAAAAAAAACACATAACATCAGCCTCCTCGTGGCTCCATAGTAAATACCATAATTGATTTCTCATCATATTATTGAAGGCAGCATGTTGTGCGGTCAGTGCTGGCGAAAGCTTCTCGTGGGGAAAAACAATCAGTGTGCATGTGAGCGCGAGACACAGCCGCGCACACGCACGCACGCACGCACACATGCACACATGCACGCATGCACACGCACCAATGTTGTGGGAAGTATCACAAGTCCAGATGGGAGCAGAGTGGATCGATGCAAAGACAGTGGGTCTGGTTGATGTCTCTGCTGAATGGGCCTCTGTCCCTCCCTCCCGTCCACCCTCCTCTTGTTCTGTCTGTTTCATGGACGTCTTATAAGAACTGGATACTTGACTTCCAATATGGTGGCAATTTGTCCTGGTGGCCGCTCGAGGTACTGCAGCCAAAAAAAAAATCCCATGGCAGCCCAAAAAGCATTTTCCCCATGGACCGCAATACAAAAACAAACACCCGTGGAAGTCATTTATCTTGAGACATTTTTTCTAAAAGCCAGAAAATCCCTTTTTAAGACTTAATTCTGAGCGCGACGACACATCACGTGCTTGCATCGTTTTGATTGGCTGATACAGTCAGGTGAGCAACTCGGCAACCCCAGCTTCCAATTTGGCGGCCTTTTCATTTCAATTAAGTTGCAAACCCAGCGTATATGCCAAAAAGGTTTTTGGCTTCCTGGGTTACTTCCGCTTTAGGCAGCCAGTAGAGTATTCGCAATAGTATAATTTTCTATAATGCGTTTGTAACTCACGTGGATGCAACAGGACGCATCAGCTAATCAGAACGAGCGAGAGACAGCATGTACGACATCACGCTGGGAATCAACTCTAATAAATATTAAGTTAAGTTAAAGTTAAAGTCCCAGTGATCATAATAATTATAAAATAATAATGAAACAAATAACAAATAATAAACTAGAAAGATTAGAAGTCGCTATTGTCCATGGGGAAAAATGCTTTTTGGGCCACATGGGGTTTTTGGCTGCAGTACCGCAAGTGGCCACTGGAAGTTCTAAACACCTCGCGATCCAGTGTCCTACCAGAGGAAAACGGGCTGACAGAAAACAGTTTTGAGGCGAGCTCTAGTGTGAGCAGACTGGAATCAGCAGAGGACGGATCAGTTTGACTCTGGCGAGCGAAGCAGTTTTGGCACCGACTCAGTCAGAAGATAATCTCGTGTGGCCAATCTGAGCTCTCGCAGGTGGTTGCGTTTGAGCTCCCTGGCGTGACGGCGCACTCCTGTGCGATGGAGCGCGGGTCAGGGGCCCACTCCAGTTTTTTTTTTTTTAAAACTAATGAGATGGGGCGGGCCTGAAGGTGGTCAGTGTAAGGCCAGTACAGCATGTCAAACTGGATTCACTGGGTTGATAGTGAAAAAGATATCTGCAGTGTATGTAAAAAGGGCTTTATCTGAAGTTATTTTCAACTGCACTTTTTCAATGTCAAAAGGTTATTAATAATCCACTTTGCTGTCTCAGGACAAGAGCGGTGTTGCATCCCCAAAAAGTCGTTAGTTTATCGCAGAAGCCTCACATATAGATAGATAGAGACTGTCATTTATACTCACACCTACAGACAATTCAGAGTAGACATGCAAGTCTATAGAAAGTTAGAGGACACAGGGAGAACATCAAAACACTGCAATTTAAGATGGGAATTGAACTCATGACCTTCTTCCTTTGAGGCGACAGTGACCATGATGACCAGGATGTGCATATGTTTCAAAATCACTTCAGTATGAATGTATTATGTGAGTTGTTATGAGCTACTATCTCGGTATTGGACTTGACTACTGCTTTTTAAGACAATTTAATTATTATTTCTGTTTTTCTCTATAGATGTTGAAATTACATTCTGGGTTGCACTGTTCAGTATTTGATGGTTGAAAAGCTGTAATTAAATACATCATATCACTGTCCTTGGACATTCTCAAAAGGATTTATAGAATTCATGTATATTTACTTACATTTGACTTTTAAGTGAGATTGAAGAGGCTGAAGTTGGTTTTGATTTTCTTTGGCTTGAAGCAGTTAACCACTGGACTTGGTTTGTGGTGAGGAGAGACAACGACCTAAAAATCAAGCAATAATAAAATTCATTAACTTCTCTCAATCTCAGACCAGTTCACCAAAATCCCTCGTTTGGTTCTTAGCGTGCATATGTTTTTGTCCTGTGTGTTTTGGAGGTATTTCCTCTTGTTACACTGAAAGGCTGAAGCAGTTGCTATTGATTCCTAAGGTGGCCATCAGCTTATTGATTCTTCTCTGACCTGATTGATGTGAAGTTTGGCCAGTTGACCAATTGATTAAATGATAATTATATGTGTGTGTGTGTGTGTATTTTGTCTGCAGGCGCGGCTGTGGGAGGAAAAGGAAAGGGACGCCCGTCAAAGTGTTTGTCTCAAACACAGAGGAGGAGAGTGTGCCTGAACACAGCTTCAACCCAGGTGTGTGTTTCCCTGTGTTTCATTTCAGCATGCCATTTTCTTGCTGCCATCAGCTATGGTTGTGTGTGCGCATGTCTGTGTGTGTGTGTGAGAGAGAGAGAGTGTGTGTGTGTGTGTGTGTGTGTGTGGAGAGAGAGAGAGAGAGAGAGTGTGTGTGTGTGTGTGAGAGAGAGCATGTGTGTGTGCGTGCATCTGGTTGTGTGATTGGTATGGGGGAGGATCATGTGCAGCAAGTGTGACCTACTTATGTGTGTGTTTGCCTCTGTGTGCGTGTGTGTGTGCTTGTGTGTACGTGTGTGTGTGTGCGTGCGTGCTTGCCTGTGTTTGTCGGTGTTTGTGTGGAGGACCATACGATTGTGCTGCGATGTGCACCTGTGTGTGTGTGTGTGTGTGTGTGTGTGCTCCAGGAGGTCGGGGGATGACCTTTGTGTATGTGTGTGTGTGTGTGTGTGTGTGTGCCCTTGCATACTTATGTGTGCTGCTTTCACACTGACTGTTGCTGTCCTCTCAGGTGATGGGAAGGAGGCGGCTGAGAACAAACGGCCGACAGAGTCTGCCTCTCATAACTGGTGAGCTCACACTGTGTTTCTCTCCCTCTGGATGTCACTATAAATCAGACTTAGCTTTACTGGTCACTCGCGGCCTGTCGCACGGCTGTTCAGCTCTTCAGCTCAGAGAAAAAGAGGAACAGTTTCTGATCTTAACTCAGCTCTTGGAGAGCAGTTGTGTCCACAATGCAGCCTTCTGGCACGGCTCGACCCGCAATGTCAGAAGAATGCTGTTAATTAGCCAGTAGGATAAAAAATAGAGTCATCAGTGGCGCGCTAGTGAGGGTCGAGAGTCGCCGCGTCGGGAGATGTGGCGTGAGCTTGTGGATTCCGACTGTTTGCCTTAAGTTCATTCAGCTGCAGCGGATCCCTGCCACTCATAAACTAAACCCCCACAGCAAGAAGCGTTTAGGGTTTAATGAGATTGGAGAAGTCCTCTCGCATCAGATCATGACAGTGTTTTCACTGTTCTCTAAGGTAAAAATGGGTCACATTGGACCCTCAACATTATTTAAGGGATAAATAATGTGTTCCTCACACATTTTTCATCGTGAAATTTAGGTTCTCAGGAAAATCTCCGCTTATTAGTCGTTAATCGATCCATAAGCTCAATCAACTAATGATGAATGAATTAATGGATAATTTGCATCCCTAGCACAAACTGTATTGAGATTCAACCCCTCGTCCTGTTTGCCCTCACTTCCCAGCAGCCCCTCTGAGCAGCAGCCTCGAACCAAAGCCTCTTCCGCATCCAAGACGAGCTCCTCCTCGGCTTCTACGCCTGCTGCCACTCCGGCCGCCTCGGCCCCGACCCCAACGCCAGTCCCCGCCCCTGCCCCCACCACGGCGGCCTCGGCCCAGACCCCGTCCCTCACCCCTGCCTCCACGGCCCCGGCCAACCCCAGCGCCTCCGCTCCGGCGCCCACCGCCAGCTCCTTCCCCCCCTCCCCCAACTGCCGCATCCGCGAGGTCCACTGTGGCAGCCAAGTGCGCCTGGTGGTCATCGCCATCCGGGACATCACCAAAGGCGAGGAGATCACTGTGGACTACAGCCTGACCGAGTGGGGAGAGAACCTGGTCAGTGCCTTCAAACAACGGCTCTCACAATATTTTCACCAATTTTAACCCACTGCTGTTTGGTTTTGTTCACCTGTAGTTGCAGAAATGGAAGAAAAGAGGTGTAATGGAAAAGTGTAGTTTCTTCACACAGTTGCCTCATTAGACCTACTGGACACAATGAGGTTGGACTGTTATGCCTTGACAGCTGTGCTGACAGTCACTCCCCTTGTTTAAGCAAAAACAGAATTCCTATCATCTCAGATCTGAGGTAGAATTGAGAATTCTCACTATGTCATTTCAAATTACTTCAGATAAACAACCAATCATGTTGGCTTTCACTTGATCTTCTCTGTCTCTCTCTCTCACACACACACACACGCACGCATACGCACTCACGCACATGCGGGGACTACGTGAGGCATGGGGTTACCATGGCGATGGCCGAGCTCCAGTTCTTACTCTACCTATAGTGCTTCAGCAACAGTAACCATGGTTCTAACACAACATCTGTTCCTTTAATGGATCCTGCTTGACTGGATCAATTCACTCAGGAAAACCTGGAAACCAGGCCACTTGGCAATCACACTGACGAAATTGGGATAATGACGCCGCAACTGAAAGGAGATGTTTTGTGATACTTTTAGTTTGTCAGTTTTAGTTTTTTGTTCTTATTATTATTATATACAATTTTATTAACTTTGGTTTTTCACCACGTTGAATGGCTCTTTGAGGTGTTAATCTGCCTCTGCTGCTGCTGTGGTAAACTGCATCAATGAATGTATTGTTTGTCGTAATATTGTGTGTTTTTAATATTAGTAAATGTTTTGTGTCCATCAGGGGTTCCGTGGCCCCGTGTCCTCAGCTCAGCACGAGTGCCACTCTGACACAGAGAACAACAATATCAAAAAGGTATGATAAGACCATGTCTGTTTTACAAAAAGCACACACAAAAAAGGAATTTTTAGTTGTTTTTTTCTACAGCCTGTCATGTATGCAAACTGGTGTCACCAGACAGCAGATATTATCATACTCACAGTGGGTCAAATCTGTACATCTAGTTTGCTGGTATTTGCTTGTCAGTTTCAGTTGGTATCTGTTTCAGTTGAATTCCACTGAGTTTGAGATGGAGTCTAGTTGCTGTTGTTGATATGTATATGGGAAAACAAAAGCACTGAAAACTGTCTGGTAAAAAGCAGAACGCTGATCAATGATATCAGCTGACACGACCAACCTGGAACACATTGGGTTAAAGTTGATGTTTCTGCAGCACGGGTCCTTACTTTTTAAATATGGTTTTACAATTGAAAAATATCCTTGCTTTGTCAAATAAACATTTACAAACAAGGTCTCAGCAAGTCAGTGAGGTTTTAGTCGCAGAATAAATATTTTGCATCCACCATTGTTTGGAAGACTTCAGCTGGATGTGTAAAGGATGAAGGACGGAACCTTCCGCTGAGCGATCGTCACATCTGAATGTTAACACGAGGACATTCATTTTGAAACAATCAGCATATATGTTTTCACAGATATTTTCACAAAAAGCGTGAGTCCAGGACACTGTTGCTCACGAGGCTTTCTGGCAAGAGCTGCCCAGTTGGTTGTTGACAGTGTTCGCATCATTGAGCAGCGCCATTGTGCAAAACTGAAGCCTTGCGACACTGTTAAACAAGCCTGATTTAATTCAATTGTGCAGAATAGAATACAAAAAAAATAAAATAAACAAATAAATAGAAAGATTGTGACTTTAATTAAGCCCAAACAATCGCAGGAGTTTGCAGCAACTCCATCAGAACTTTTTTTCCGCCGCCCATCTTAATGATTTTGTCTTTAAATTGGAATTTGCTTGGAGAGGAAGAGCCGCACAGCCAGCAGGAAAAGGGTTTCGAATGATCCAAAAACAGGAAACGCTTGCGTGACGGCACTAATGCGGAGGGTCATTGAACGTCACATTAACTCCTCCCCTTGCACCCCTGTCCCTCCCAGGAGGACGAGCCCCTCTCCCTGACCGCCCAGCGCCACCTGCGCCAGCAGCAGCAGGACTACGTCACGCCCTCCTGGTCCCTCTCGCCCTCGTCCTCGCCCGTCTCGCACTCAGACGCCAGCGACTCGGACTGCGGCGACGAGGACAGCGCCAGCCTCTGCGGCCGGGCGCCGCGGCGTCGGAAGAAGCGGCGCGGCGCCCAAGAAGAGGACCCCCCACCGGACTCCGCCCCCTGGCCGCCCGCCCTCGGGGCCGCACGGCCGCCCGGCGCACTCCCTCCCTCACTGCTCCTCCTCCTCCACCACCACCTCCTCCTCCTCCTCCCCGCCTTCCTCGGCCAAGCCCGTCTTCAAGTCCCCGGCCCCCCTGGGCTCCAGCGCGGCCAGCCCGACGCCCCCCCGGGGGAGTGTGTCCATAGACTCCATGAGGCAGACGTGCGGGTACTGCGGCCGCCACTTCCGCTCGCTGGGCCGCCACCTGGACAAGCACCACGCCCACCAGCCGGAGGTCTGCTCTGCCATGGTGGAGCGCTACACGCAGATGCCCCGCCCCCCTGGTGCCGCCCATCACCCCCCGCACCCCAGGTCGCCCCCGAGCCGGAGGCCGGACCTCCCGCACGGCGGCGGCGGCGGCGTCCAGGACCTGTCCATGTCCCCGCCCAGCTTGGCTGTGGCCAACCAGTCGCCCCCCCCCTCCTCTGGGAGGAGCTGCGGCCCGCCGGTGACGAGCCCCCCCCGGGCGCAGAACGCCGTGGCTGTGTCCGTCTTGAAGAGAAGCCCCCCGCCCGTGACGGCGTCGGCGGGGGCGGCAGCACAGTCCAGGAAGGGCGGCGCCAGGAGACTGACGAAAAAGAATCAGGAGGAGGAGGAGGAACTGGAGGAGGAGGACGACGAAGGAGACGTGGAGGTCGTGGAGGTCAAGAGGCCCAAAGTGGAGGAGGAGGAGGAGGAGGACGTGGAGGCCCTGCACCCGCAGTCCTTCTGCAGCAAATCAGCCAAAGAGTCGGAGCGACCAAAGGAGGAGGAGGACGAAGAATTCGAGGAGGAGGAAGAGGAGGATGAGGAGGAGAACGGCTTGATGGAGGTGGACGACGACAGCGGGGCCGAAGACAAGGAGAAGGACCTGCTCAGGTGCGTTTTGGACCCACAAAGGTTGTCTGAAATAGATAGATACTTAATTCACGTCCAAGAGAAATTCACAGCCATATTATTATCACTTCTAATTGTTATCATTACCTTTAGGTCAAGATCATTTTTAAGAAGTTGAGTATGTTGAATAATAAAATTGATTCATTATTGGAAAAGCTCAGATCTGTAAGGTTGTTAGTAGCAGTGTGTCAACAGTGTAAACACATGTCGCATCCAGTAGGGATGAACTGATACCACTATTTTACTGCAGCATTTCAGCCCATTACTGACACCGAGTACTTAATGAGGTCATTGCACATTGTAGAATGATTTTGATTTCTTCATTTTTCCACCAACGTTCTGTTTGTCTTCCTCAATTATTTAACAAAATAATGTCATGTACTTACACATACAACTGGCATCGGTATCGCGGTATCGGCACACATTTTACAAGTACCAATAAAGTAATCAACCCTCGTATCAGTTCCGATCGTGGTATTGGTATCGGTCCATCCCTAGTTGTATCCATATTTATCACACTTCATTAACAAAACAAGATGCTGCATCTCAAGGGCTATCGTTAATAAATTGAAATTGAAATTCAATGCAAAGTAATAAAAAAAAGAACAATGTACTCATGTTCTGCACAATTACTGTCAATAACATTTTATTAGTTGCTAATATCTTGTCCTTGTTCTCCAGTGGTTCTGGACGCCATCACCTGCTGCCCCTGCTGTCCTCCCTGTCCTCCCTGGTGCTGTACCTCCGCCGGCTGCAGCACTCAGCCTTCCTGTCGCTGTCGCGTCAGCTGCAGTCGGCCGAGGCCTGGCGCCTCCTGTGCCACTCCAGCCTGGCCCTGCTCATCCTCTACAACCGCCGGCGCGAGTGCGAGGTCTCCAAGCTGTCCATCGGCGAGTACCGCGCCCGCGTCACCCCCCAGTGCCCCGTGCCCGTGCCCCCCGGCGCCCCACCTGCCCTCACCCCGCTGGAGGCCTCCCTGTCCCCCTTCGAGCGCCTGGTCCTGCCCCACCTGCCCCGGGTGGGCGTCCAGGGCAAGCGCGGCCGGGTGCAGCCCCTCATCCTGCCCCCGCACTGCGAGCCCTGCCTGGAGCTGCTGCTGCAGACGCGGCACGACGTGGGCGTGGACCCGGCCAACCCCTACGTCTTCGCCCGGCCGTACCACTCGCCCGCCACGCCCCTGCGCGAACCGACCTCCTGCGCAGCCTGGCGCGCCCAGCGGCACCCGCAACCCGCACGCCCTCACCCAGACCCGGGTGCGCCGCCAGGTGGCCATCCTGACCCAGCTGCTGCTGCTGGGCGAGGGCGAGGAGCCCGGCCAGCCCGGCGGCGGCGCCGTGGAGAGGCTGGAGCACTTCCTGGAGAGGGAGTACCACGTGACGCAGAACTGCGCCGGCATCGGCCAGGACCCGGGCCTCATGGGCAGAGTGGGCCGCGTGGTGCTGTGCGGCGAGAGGGACGGAGTGCTGTTCAGAGGCATGAGCCTCAACCACATCTGCCTGGAGCTGGACGGTGAGACGTTAACACAGGGGAACACTGGAGAATCTGATTTGATTCGGATCCCCCTCCGCTGATGCACTATACACCACCAGTCAACAGTTTGAATTGAATGTCTTTTCTTTCATTCTCATGATTATTGACATTGCAGTTTCTCACTGAAGGCATCAAAACTATGTATGAACACACATGGAATTATGTAGGAAACAATTAAAGTGTAAAATAACTCAAACAGTTTTTATATTTAAATTCTTCAAATAGCCACAATTCATTAAAAGCATATTCAGAGTTATTTAACGTGTTTTTCCTTGCTGCATAGTTACATATATCTTGCTCAGATATTTTGATGTCTTCAGTGTCTATCTGCAGTGTAGAAAGTTTTAAAGATAAAAAAAAAATTGCATGAGAAGGTGTGTCTAAATTTTTGACTGCTAGTGTATAACAATAAGAATATACAATGAAAACAAAGAATAATCCTTAAAAGAATATTTACACACATGAAATATCACTTCTTAGACAACCAGTAACATACAGTATACAGTAATGATGTAACAAGTAATAACAACTTTCATACATTAAAAACATACAAGTACCACTGCATAATAAAGGAGAAAAACATTTTAAGAAGTCCACAGATGTATTAACTAGCCTTAATGAGTTTCAGTTCCATTCAGCAAAAGCTCTATTCAGCGTATTTTTTAGCTTTTTTGAAAAAAATGTATATATGTATTTTTCTTTTTGTTGCGTATTTACAACTAATAGCATAGCAGTACAGAATAGAGCGCAATTATAGCCGGTTTATAAATGAACAGTTGAATAAAGACATTAGTGAAACTCCCCCACAGCTCACATTAATAGGTCAGGATGTTTTACCGATGAACAAAAGAGCTGTAAGCATAACATAATAAACTGTAGGTTAGCAATCTGTCCACTTTTCTGTGTGGACCGCCTAACTCAATCTAATGATTTATTGACAATCTCAAAGGAGCAACAGTACACAGACACACACATGCGTCTCAGTGTTATCTGGTTTACAGGTGGCTCCCACAGCATTGTATACGCATCCTGGTGAGAAGATGTTGGCAAAACACTTGGCCTGCTTCGAAGTCAATGGTTTTACTGCGCGGAGACCATGAGTGCAGGCTGAGCACTGGGCAACCAGCAAACTGCATCAGACTGAGACAAGAGCACTCCGATTGGCTCAGCAGTAAACATAAAAACATTGTATTGCAATGACCAAAACAGATAGACAGATCTTTGAGCCAAATTCTCTTGGCACTATCAAAGATTTATTTTATTTAATTTTCTTTGATAAAATCAACCGCCCTGCTGGGCCAAAACCAAGAAGTCGGCGGACCTCCAGTTGAATACTGTTGCTTTAGGTTGATAAAATTGTTGTTTCATTCCAACTCACAGTGTATAAGTCATGATTATAATTAATGTGCTCACACTGCACGTGTGGAAAAAGGCCCGTAGGCTCTTGCCATGTGGTTCATCCACTGAGACAGGTGTGTTTACTAGCAACAGCGCTAACCAGACAGTAGTCTGTGCAAGCCTGTGCGCTGGTGGCTTACGACTCGCAGTACCACTGACTTGATAATCCATCTTATTTGTTTGTTGCTCAGTTGACGGGTCAAAGTTGGCAATAAAATGTCCTTAGCAGAAAATATATTTACTATGTTTACGTGTGTGCGTGTGTGTGTGTGTGTGTGTGTGTGTGTAACTTTGGATCTGTTAACGGGGTTTAGTTCCAGCCAGGAAGTGAAGACGTTTGCTATCAACCCTGAAATTTTGAGCTGTCTGCTAACTACAGTGCAAATTCTAATAACACGAAGGAGCTCTGGTCGGTTGTGAGCCAAAACATCTTTTTAGATTAAATTTCATTGTGTGTGTGTGTGTGTGTGTTGGCAATAGTGATTGTTAATTTTTTTTTTGTTAAAATGTTGCGAGGATCAACTAACAGTCTCTCTTCTCTTCTCCTTTTTCCCCTCAAAAACCTCAGTCATGTCGGGAAACTCTGCTGACTCCTACTCCGAGGGTGAGTCCGATGGTGAGCAGGTGAAGGACAAACCGGAGGTGCCCGCTCCCGCCCCGGCCCCGGCCCCCACGCCCACCCTGCTCTACGTCAGGAAGGGCAAGAACAACGGCCGGGTGGGCCGACCCAAGAAGCTGAAGAATAGCCACCTGCCCCCTCCGCCGCCTCCGCCGGTGAACCGCAGGCGAGGCTCTGGTCAGTTCCATTCACCTTCCATTTGGTTCTAAGAGTGTGCAGCTGTATGATTAAAACTCGGGAATTTCTTTAATCGCTATTAAGCTCTGAATTTCCATAGTTAGACGCCATTAATTAATGTCTTGATTTGCATGTTTAAAATTCTGTTTTATGTAAAGCAGTTCTTACCAGAGTGTCTTTATGGGGAACCAAATGAACACAAAGAAAGGATTTCCTTTTTGATGTTTTGTATTCGTATTTTTTCAAAACAGTGCATCCAGACCCAATTTTAAAGATGCATTTTGTTGAGTGAAGTTGAACAAAAGAAAACATGACCCTCGTCATGTCGGGAGGGTGTCAAGGACACTTCTTTTTTTAAATACAAACACAAAGAAGCACAAGGAAGAAGGAAAATTGAATTTCTGTCCTAAGCTGAATCAAGCATCTTCTGCGATCTGCTCCAAAAAAGAAAGTGAAAATTGAAATTTGCTCCGTCTTGAGGACCTGACTACGGGTGAACAGAAGGGACAAAAGGCCTGCGATTAAAGTGTGATTTTAGAAAATTGGCACACACGCTACCGGTCAAAAGTTTGGACACACCCTGTGAACTTAATGTCTTTTCTTTCATTCTCATGACTATTGACATTGCAGTTTCTCACTGAAAACATCAAAACTACATAAGAGCACACATGGAATTATGTAGGAAACAATAAAAGTGTAAAATAACTCAAACACATTTTATATTTTGAAATTCTTCAAAATAGCCACCTTTAATAAAAAGTGTATTTAGAGTAATTGAACATGTTTTTCTTTTTTTGCTGTATGATTGCATATATCTTGCTCATATATTTGATGTCTTCAGTATCTATCTGCAGAGTAGAAAGTTGTAAAGATAAAGAAAAAAGATTGCATGTGTCCAAACTTTTGACTGGTAGCGTATGCCTTGTATTTAATCTCATTGCGATTAATGCTGACAACTCTATTAAAAACAAAAGCTGAAAACAACGCCAGTGACTTTTTGAACAACGCTGCCCGGTCCCAAGTGTGTGACTCCCTCCTGTCCCCCCTAACAGGGAAGAGAGGCGTCCTGAAGCGGCCCTGGTCGGAGGCGGAGAGGGCGGCCGTGGAGGAGCACCTGACCCAGAACATCAACGAGCTCCGGGTGCCGGCCAAGGCCGACTGCGAGCGCTGCCTGCAGCAGTGCCCCCTGCTGGTCAGCAACCACCGCGACTGGCGGGCCATCAAGTTCTACTGCCACAACCGCATCCAGCTGCTCAAGAAGAACCAGCGGCGCGAGAGCGACCCGCAGCTGCTCACCGTGTGCTGAGGGCGGGGCTCAGGTGTGATCTCACTGCCCGGTGCCCCACCCACCCCCCACCCGCCAGCCAGCCGCGCCACTTTCGAGACCCGATTTCGCCAAGTTCCGTTCTCGACACGGTTTTTGTGTTGCTATGAAGTGAGGTTCTGACATTTCTCTGCTGGTCCATGTGCAAGGTCCATGCAAACACACGAGACGCTGTGAGTCGCTCTCAATTTTTAACGGTTAAAAAGTGCGAGTCTCGTCAAAAGGAGCGGGCGCTTGCCAGATTCATTTGAGAGCTCCTGGAGGGTGGGGGCGGGGGGGGGCGTGGGGGGTCCCACTGCAGCTTGTATTGTATTGTATATGGACGTTTATTTGCTCTCCTCCCAAGACGGATACACTAAAGTGACATGTACACAAAGGGAGGCCAGCGAGCCCGACAGTGTTGTTATATGAACGCCGTGGAGTAGCATTAGTGTTTTATGCACTCGAGGACATTACAATGACAAGTGGCCCGTGCTCGTTGAGGTCGGGGGGTGGGCGGGCCACACTAGGACTAACTACTGCTAAAGCTAGAAGAGTAGTCAGATCTTTCCTTCGCTATGTTGGTCCTTCTTGTCATACAGCTGGCTGTGCAGTGCAATCTGACTATGGTTTTATTAGACCTGGACCTGGAGCTGAAGGTACCGGAAGATGAGTTGAAGACTCTTCTTTTTTTTTTTTGGTTACCATGAGGCTTTTTTTTTTTTTCCCCCTTCGCAAAATGGAGCACAAGATTACAAGTTGATTCATTTACCCGAGTAAAAAGTAGTTATTTTTCCTTCTCTCTTTCTTTCTTTCTTTTTTTTGTTTCTGAAGACAGAGAATTATACGGCCTCAGAATGTTGTGAAGTTAATTTTGGACTTTTAAAAACTCAAGTTCACAAAAGTCCAAAACATGTGACATGTTGCATTGAAGACGTCAACATGTACCACCGCCCACCCCCGCTCACTCCCCACCAGCTGAAGGACCACTACAGCATCTTCTCCTTTAGGGTTTTTTTTCTCCAGACCTGTCACTTGGAGCAGTTACGCCACTAAGCTGGAAATCACTTTTTTATCACAAAAAGTTCTACTTTTGTTGTGTCTACATCTTTTTTTTTTTTTTTTTAAGTGGGCAGTTATCAAAGAAGTGATTTGTGTGTGCTTCCCTGTTTTTGTTACTCTCGTCTTTGTCATTTCCTGTTCCAACGGCTAGAGCTCCCCTCGTCCTATTCCAGCCACACTACACTCTGCACCTCCACCACACATTTCATTTCTGTTCAGTGTCGCTGAAATCTGTGTCTGTTCAACAGTTATCTCCATGGACCCTCAAGACAGATACTTGAAGTTATTTAAACCTTTTTTCTTTTTGCAACACCTCCGTGTTCTTATGTGCTCTAGCCTTTTCCAGTTACATTGTACATAACAAATATATTATCATTATGCTAACTGGTTGTTTGTGCTAGACATTATGTAGCTTTTCCCACTTCTGAGTTATTGATATCTGTACATAACCCTGTTTGTAAATATTCCTCAGAGAAACAAAGAAAAAACACAATGTATGACATGCCTTGGTTATTGTGTTATGTTTTTTCTTTTCTTTTTTATAAGTCTTATAAAAACGTAAAGATCCATTGTTTGTGCTTTGGTTATTTATCTCGTTGTTTTTTCTTAAGTAGTAATGCCATGACAGTTTTGCCACGTGCATGCGCTGCACTGGAGTAGACGCTAGATGGAGCCGTTGGTTCCTTTGAAATGTAAAGGAAAGCTCAAATTCGTTGAACCAGTTCCACCAGCTCAGTTTTTTCCTCCCCTGGGAACACAGACACGTATGATCCATGTTCAGACAGCACAATACACTATAAAATGCAAAAAAACGAACTGTTCATTGCAAGAGCTTTCGAAGAATAAATTCAAAAATAAAATATCTTCATTAATATGCTTGATTATCCTATTGGGGACAAGCGTGTAAATGCCTTTCAATTTGTCCTCGTCTCGAGCGCCACCTTCATCTTACTGTGTCTCTGCATCTGATCAGCTAAGTTTCAGATTATTATTATTATTATTATTATTATTATTATTATTATTATTATTATTATTATTAATAATTTATTTTTTATAACAAGTGTAGCTTCGGGCGAGCCTGACATGTCTGTCCTCAAGATGGCGACAAATGAACAATACAAAGTGGTGCCATGGTCATAACAACAGGTGATTGCATTTTTTTTTTTTTTTAGACGCCTGACATTTCACATCTCTGGTGTTTGCTGCCCACGCAAATCAAACCTGAATACTTTGATGCAGCATGTTTAGAACACCCAACAACACAAATAGTGAGTTATTCTGCTGATTCAAAATGTCATGGAACTCTCTCTCTCTTTATATATATATATATATATATATATATATATATATATATATATATATATATATATATATACATATATATGTATATACATATATATGTATATACGTATATATACATATATATATATATATATATATATATATATATATATATATATATATATATATATATATATATATATATATATATATATATATATATATATATATATATATATATATATATATATATATATATATATATATATATATATATATATATATATATATATATATATATATATATATATATATATATAGAGAGAGAGAGAGAGTTCTGACATTTCCATCCATGACATTTTGAATCAGCAGAATAACTCACTATTTGTGTTGTTGGGTGTTCTAAACATGCTGCATCAAAGTATTCAGGTTTGATTTGCGTGGGCAGCAAACACCAGAGATGTTAAAATCACACGTAATACTTTTAATTAAAATTTGTGAAATTTCTGAAACTGACTGAAGTTGCTACTAATTAGCTCATTAGATATGTTGGCCAAGTGTGGCTTTGTTGCCTCCAGCTAAATCTGAGTTACCACCTACAAGTCAGTAAGTTGGGGAGCAGCTGACTGTGATTAAGATTTTATAGAGTCACACACAGAACAAGGTTGCAGAACAAGGAAAAAAGAAATACTTTAATCTGCCTGAAACGCACCGAAACCAAAGTCCTATTGTAGCTCAGCACGAGAACGACCTTTTCTGAGCAAAATCTCAACATGTTTGGAAATTGGAAAATTCGTTATTTCTGACAAAAAGTACTTTATTTATCTGAAACTGAAGAAATGACCGACCTATCATAATTTAGTTTGAGACGGAGAGGTACAATGCAAAATCAAAACATGTCCGAAAATCAGAAAAAAACGACATACAGTATGTCGTTTTTTTCTTTTTTCTCAAAGCACTTTAATGAGCCCAAAACCCACAAACAGGACCGTTTTTTCACAGTTATCACACATGTGAGGGACTTCGTTTCAAATCCTGGTCTCCATCATGAGAATTTATCTTTGTTTTAAAATCAAAATGAATATGAAGGGCAAAAAAATGAAACATCATCTCAAAAGGACAGATATCTCTGTCGTTTGTATGTTTTTTTTTTGGGACAAAGATCCACTCTTCAATCAGCTGTAACTCAACAAAATGGCTGTCCTATCATAAGTTAGAATAAGATGGGATGGTACATTGCAAAATCTCAAAATGTCCTAAAATTTAGGAGCAAATTTTTTTTGGTCAAAAGCGGACCGAAAAAGGCTTCAGCTCCACTTGTTGTTCTCATCAGAACAGGTAATGTAGCACAGGCTGGAGCAGTGGTTCTCAAACTTTCTCTGTCACGCCCCACCTTGGAGGAAGAACATTTTACATGCCCCTCCCCCCAAATTTGACGTGGCTGTGTCTTGAGGGATCCTGATGAACCTGCAAGTGGTCCCATGTCTCTAGGACAAAGTTGACTTTTGACCCCATAGACTTGCATGGCATTAGGGCATGTGGTGTGGCCACAGTCCTCACCACATGAGGTTGTTGGTTCAGTTTTCCACCAAAACGGTTTTTATCATATTTTTTTTTTTTACTTCTCAGAGATGACACCATAAAATAAGTGAAAATAAAACAAGCAAAAAATTCACTTCTAAAATTTGCTGGGAAAATAAATGAATGTCAGTCTGACTCAGTGTTTTTCAACCACTGTGCCGCGGCACACAAGTGTACCGTGAGATAATGTCAGCTGTGCCGTGAAAAATGATCCAGTTTCACTTGATTGGTCTAAAAAAATATACTAACATTCCATTGTCGAGTGACTGTGCTTTCAAAGGAATGTCAGCCTGTTTTCCTTCCTTAATTCCTCCGAGGACATCAACTTTGTGTGCATCTAAACAAGCCCAGGTTTCCCACTGAGTGAGTATATCTACTGTACAATAAGAGACGATGTTGTCATTATTAGACTAAAAAAGTGTCATTTTAGTTTCATTTTATAATATTTTTGGTTGGTTGGCGTGCCATGGGATTTTTTCCAATGTAAAAAATGTGCCGTGGCTCAGAAAAGGTTGAAAAACACTGGCCTAACATACCTCTCAATATATTTGGACTTCAGATGTCAAGTAAAGTCAATGCAGTTTTTCAAAATAAATTACTGATCTGCAGTTAACAAAAAAAAAAAAAAAGCCTGTTATTGACTGGATTTTATGGGCGGTTAATAAGTATGAGTAAAGATCTTTTTAGATGGTCTCTGGTAATGAGGCTGCAGCAGCTAAATTGCCTGTATTCTGAAATCCCCTGGAGATTGTTGCACCCGAGACCAAGACAAGACCAAGAGCAGAGAGTGTCGAGGCGAGACGAGAAGAATTATGTTTCGAAAGTCTGGCTTCTGTTAATTCCTACTCTTACAGATTGTTCAGTCAATAGTCTGAGTGATTGCGTGCAGTGGCTGTAATATATTAGTAAAGGGGAAAATTTGCTCATACTGTCCAAGAGAAATTGACTGCATCAGGTTTTCGGGTTGAGAGTCACATTGTCTGCCTGTGGGGTTAAAGTAGTGATGGCCATAAAAAATAGATAAGTCTATGTAATGCTGAGATATCAAAATCAGAAGTCATCTTTTGCTAAGCGATACATTTGCGAATACTTGGTCTGTTCATTTCCCAGTGTCTGAGCTAACACCATGATTGTCATGTCAGAATTTAATGTGATGACATTTTCTGTTTTATTTTATTAATCTAGTGCTTGTTAGTCAGTTGATTTCTGATGAGTTTTCCCCTCCATGTTCATAATTGAGATTCTCTGTTGTCACTTTTGTAAACATTGCTTAGGCCCATTTTGTGTCTTTTACTTTCATCATTTAGAGTTCCCAACTTCATTCTTGAGACTTTCTGGGGTTTAACCCTAACCCTGATTTGTATTGATGCTATTGTCATTCACCACGGAAGAGTGATTTTCAGTTTATTCCTTTGTATTCCTGAACTTT
Organism: Thamnaconus septentrionalis; assembly: GCA_009823395.1. Lineage (NCBI taxonomy): Eukaryota > Metazoa > Chordata > Actinopteri > Tetraodontiformes > Monacanthidae > Thamnaconus > Thamnaconus septentrionalis. The sequence continues at coordinate 6,637,187 of CM020501.1, read as the reverse complement.
ATTTTTTGAGTGATGTTTCAGTTGTAACATGTTCACACAAATTGTTAGGAAGTAAAGAGTCTTGCAATACTGAACTGTTTTGTCAAAGAGTCTAGACAGAATGAAGAGCCAAGGACAGAGAAGACGCCTGTGTGTCGGTAGCAAGACCACTCCGAGAAGCGTCTAATCCAGGGATCACCAACCTTTTTAACCTGAGACCTGATGACTTCATGGGTACTGAGTAATATGAAGGGCAACCAGTTTGCCCTTCACTCCTGAAATAACACATTAAGGTCTTTTCCAAGAGAAGGAAAGGGAGAGGAGGAGAAGCAAAATCTCAGGCCCACTTTGACTTGGCTTCAGAGACACACTGCTGTTCAGGCTGTGAGTGATACGAGACGGCATCAAATCAGCTGAGACCCATGTGAGAAATCATAGCAAACGCCAATTAATCGTGCTGGTATCGAGCCTCAGAAGGTGAAATCAATTTCCTTCAGTGCTGCAAACGGCACGTCTCACCTAAGCCCTGTGGTGAAGTCAGTTGCATGAAGCCAATTGAAAAAAAAAAAAAGAGCTGTGATCATTAGGAGAGGGCAAGCAGGGCTGCAAGTTTTCTCGTTTTAGAGGCGTGATTAGCTGCGGCGCTGCAATGTGGCATTAAAAAAAAGAAGAAAATCATCAGAGCACGGCCGAGTCAACTTCAGCGTCCTGCTGTGGTAAATCATTGCGGCGTGACGGGGGGTCGGGTGCACCCACTGCAGACAGCCTCGCTGGCCATTCATGAGGACAGACGTGCCTCTGAGATGAGCCGAAGGCCGGATGTCCTGTACGTATGCGTCATGAAAGCAAACTGAAAGAGCCGGAAATACTTTTGCTGCTGTGCACACCTCCAAGGACGCATCTCAAGACATAGCGCTCACTGAAGACAAATGATGTAAGGCTGCCCGTCCTCTGAGCAAACACTTGATGTGAATCTACCCTTTCGCTGACCCCATTCGCCTCATTATTATAAGCCAGTGTGTAATGGAGTTAGAGTGACACTGACAACGGCCCAGGTTAAGGGTGCACAAATAAAAATAAAACCAGATTGGTCGGGGGAAAGAAATTAAATCAGCAGCAACTATTTTACAAGGCCAAGAGAAAACCAAGTTTGTGAAGAAAACCAAGTTTTCATATTATGTTTGAGGGGAAGATGTGTTCTTATTAGGCGAAGGCTGTTGTACAATTTTAACTGGAAAAAATTGTCTGAATCTTTGTAGGAAATCCAATGAGCATATAATGGTCACAAATTACTTGTGTAATTGCGCACCGTTTTCCACACACTTGTAGAAAAACAAGTCTAATTCGGTGCGTTTTTGCCACTTCTCAGTCCGAAGGCGTAGAGCGAGACAGGACGCATGACGGAACGCGACAATGGGTGAGCAGGGGACGATAAACAAGATGCGTGCTTGAATAGGGTTCACTGGAGGCCTTGACGATGAACTCGTGATAGAGACGGCAAACCTAAGGACACAGGATGAAAAGAAAAAATTTGCATAAATACCGCATGCAATCAAGCAGTGTGCCACCAATTCCATGAAAGAATAAGCTGCTAGCTAATCAACACTTGCTCATTAACATTCTCGTGCACTGAATGCCAGTACCGCAAAACGCGTTAGTGGGGAGGAATTTCGGACTGCCATGCGACGTTTTAGCACCTTTCATTATAACGGCCACGGATAAATGCGCAACTTTGCCCGGTCTGTCTGAGGTAAGATAAGCCCTTATTGTCTTGCCAACAGTGATGTTTTTTGAAAAACTAATTCACGTAGACCAAAGTGCTGTTTTTTTTATTTCGAGAGTAGAACAAAGAGGAGCCAATTATCGAGGCGGGTATAGAGGGCCGTCTCGCTGACACGGGGCTGATTGATTTGAGTGGAGGGTTGTTGAGTCCACGGTTTGTCGTTTGGTGCAACTTCCATTTTTTTTTTCCTTCAATGCCTTTCTGAGACAAACCCCTCAAACCACCCACGCAAGTGCTTTCAAGATGGGAATAGAACACAGACAAAAAATGTTGTTGCAGTTCTCTCTGAAGATCTGTCCTGCTTTTATTATTATTATTATTATTATTATTATTATTATTATTATTATTATTATTATTATTATTATTATTATTATCATTATTATTCCTTGTGCGACTGTCTCGGCGTTATCTTGGCCTTGTTGCAATTTCTCTTCACTTGAGTGACAAGCATCTCAACACCATCATGCGAGCAAGCACGTTGTTTCTGCGAGATCCTGCCAGCGCCTGAAGGAGAATCTGTTCGGAAATCTGGACGAGTCATTAAATGTGTATGAGGGAGAAGCCGTGCAGCGACGCCGGCGCAGATCTCGACGGAACCACGTGAAATTGCGAGCTACTGAGGTGTCATTCACTGGTCTGTAGGTGGTGAGAGTAACCGCTGCGAGGCAGAAGGTGGAGATTGAGTTTGAGTGGCAATTTACGGATGGTGTTTGGACGAGCACAGGCGCAGCATAGGAACTTTTGTCTTAACTCAGGTCAAACGGAATGGAATGAATGAAAATTTAAATGAATGGCAGGAGACAGTGTGCAGGAACATGTTGATCCAACTGTAGATTTGATCATTAGAAAACTCAGTGACAAGACGTCCTGATCCCTCAGGCGTAAATAGAACTTAATGTAAATGTATGTGTGTATCTGTGTGTGCACACACACGCACAATTGTGCTATATCACAGCAAACTGTTCCTCTTATGGACTTATGTATCATGAATATTCAAGAAATGAAGTGGCACTGATGTGAGGATCCGTCTTTGTAGGGAAAATGACTGACAAATGAATAACTTTGACTCTTGTCTTGTTGAACTGAACATGAACTAGAAATAATAATGATAAAAACAATACTGGGAAACAGAGGTGCAGTGGCTGAGTATGATCCTGAGAAATAATAAATAAATAAATGCAAGGGACAAGAATCACGACGACTCACTTTCATCATAGATAAGATGAGTTAGATATGTGGCATTTTTTGAACTCCAAATCCTGGAATTTTAAACTTTACACTGTGATTACTGAGATCTGTCAGGTACACTGAATTATTTATGACAGCAAATATACAACATATTAAAATCAGAACGAAGTCAGTTGATGAATTGATTTAAATCTGCAATGCAGAGCACTGCGGCAGCTGAAGGTCAGAATTAATTTAAGATGAAAGTCGATAAAAGATGCCAGCGGGAAAATAAATCCGAGAAACTTTTTTTCTTTATGGTCAGTCCTCCTCATTGTCATGCACTTCACATTTTACCATCATGACACCAAGATGACACCTGACAAAAATGTCACATGACAAATCAATGAAAAATCTATATTTTTTTGTTGTGGTATATCTACAACTTTAATTAGCTTTTAGAGGACTGTTGTGAAAAAATAAAACATGAGGGGAAAACATAAGACAACCGAGCAGAAACAATAACCGAAACAGAGGAAGGGAGTCAAGGACTATTTACACAAGAAGAACTATCAAGGGCAGGAACGACAACGAGACAGAGGTGAAAATCACAGGCAACAAAAAAGGCAGGAAAACAAACAGAAGGAAGTAGAATACCAAAAATACAAGGGGAGACAAGATTTTCAAAATAAAACAGGAAACTCTAAAACAGACTATGACATTCTGTCAGAACTTCTCCTTTTTGCAAAATTATCAACAAATGTATTGTTTCATTAATGGCAAATTAAAAAAAAGTCTGATAATTTTTTACTTTTTACTAAGTGCATTTTAGAACCTGTACTTCCTTACTTTTACTTGAGTAGGGAAGTTGAATCAGTAATTTTACTTTCACCAGGGTATTCTTTTACTAAAGTATGCATACTTTTACTTAACTACAGAATGTGAATGCTTTTGCCACCTCTGTTTATAAGCAGTGATCAAACTTAGGAAGCTCTTAAAAGCTTAATTTATTTGATGCGTGCGATGCAGAGAGAGAACATTGCATGGTTGGAGGCATACTTAATTTGCGTGTCGACTTACAGAATGAAAGAACACTTGTCAGAAGAAAGGCCGGAGGCAGACAGATGATATAAGCCTGGTCATACAAGCACCGCTGCTACCTGCCTATAAAAACACTGGCTCTTACATGAAAGAACATTCTTTTATGTGTTTGTTCTGAATGGTGAATCTTTGCTTTGAATGTCCTCTTCACTCACATTATGGCGATGCTCTAATGCATTTTGCAGAGCAGTCTGTCTAGTTCTTGCTGATATTTCTGAAATGCTGCAGATATTGGGTATGATTTTCCTTCAGAATATCTTTCCGTCTTTGCTAAATCTATGAAAAATCCACGTTGACACGTTGTAAATGGAGCGGGGTGAAAGCTCGCTTGGCATGGAGGCATGGAATCACCATGGGGGGTTAGTGAAAAGCAAATTGTAAATATAAGCTTTATAATTTCAGTCAGCACAGTATTTATGTCCATCGTGAAAAAGATTCAAGTTCAAAGGATTCAAACAACCCAACAACTTTGGTTTTATGATCTCACATTTACACACATATGTTAAAGGGTGATATGTTAAGCTTTTGCCAGTGAATCTTGCCATGCCAAGTTTCACAGACTGCATCTTTAAAGCTGATTGTGCTGTTATCAATCACGTGTCAATTTGTTTATCAGTCCAACAACTGGACAGCAGCCAGAGTGAAAAAAATAAAACAAAACAGAAAACATTTAAATCCACAAGTAGAAATGGAAAGAAGACGCTGTGTCCTTTGCTCAGAGCTGTCGCGCATTGAGGGGGCCGCCAGTGTTTGCTCTGAGATATCATTGCTATCCGAGCCACAGAGTGATATAAATCAGACTCACTTTAACATGGTCACAGACACTCTTGGACACCGCGGAATACTGTTAACACTAAAGAGATTTGCAGGCTGGCCCTGGCTGCCCTGCAGTCGGAAAAATACTTTTCAAGACTGTTTATGGACTCGTATGTCTGTCAGTGACTCTGTGCCCCCTGTCCTCCATCCTGGACCCTGGACCACCTTCCATCCCCTGCAGTCAGACATAGCATATATTTATGCTCACTACTCTGCCAGAGTGATCTTTGCCACTTGTCCAGCATTCTTCTGCCTGATATCCTGACAGCAGCCCTGTTTGTCTAGGACACACCTCCACTGTCTACCTCAAGGTAAATCATCTCATCCTTCTGTCCCCAGCCTAAACTTCTACCTACCTGGACTTCTAGCTACCTAGACTTCAACCTACCTAAGCATCTACCGACCTAAGCGTCTACCTACCTAGACTTTTACCTAACCGGACTTCTACCCACCTAAACTTCTACCTACTTAGACTTGTACCTTCGCCCTCCTGCCAGTGCTGAACGTTTTGCCTGTCCTGATCACGTTTCCTGTCACCGTCTTCCAGTACTGTTTGCCAGGCTCTCGCAGACTTCCATTCAAAGCCAATGAACTTCTCATTCCACCCTGTACCTCATTGTGCACTCAGGTTGAAAACGCGCCTGTCACATGTCCCAATCATGAAAGTCGCAAAAGACTTACTGTCACGGTAACCAAGTTCGCAATTGAACTACACTGAGTTTGATGTTCAAGAAGCAGTTTGCTTTTCTTTTCTTCTCAGAAACATATGTCTTGCGAATAGAGGAGAAATAACTATCGATCATACAGGTGGCCATTTTATTTGAAGCGTCTCTATCATCCAACGTATGAACAACAAACAGCAACAATAATGACACACACCTTTGCTGTGTCTCAATTCAGGGTCTGCACCCTTCGAAACGAGCGTCCTCAGTCTGAAGGAAGCGTCCTTGGAGGACCCGGCCTAGAAGGACGGACCAAACCCCGCCTACCCGTAACCACAGCTGTAACCACACGTATTTCCTCGTTGCGTCACCGCCGTTCCCTCCTGCTGGCCAACCCCAGAAGTTACGTTTTTATAGCATGAAGCTAACCATTGGTTCGCCATCTAACAATGTTCGATATTCAAATAAATAAAAACCCGATGTTAAAACTGCATATTTTATGTGAAATTTCAATACTTAAATTTATATGAAGTGTCTTTACCAGTACATGCCACTAATTTCAGCTGACTTCCCAAGATCTCACGATGCTTTGCAGCAGCACGCAAAGCATCATGCGATACGTAAGTACGCGAAGGATAGTAGCGGTGCATCCTTGGAATCGGTTAAAACGAGGGCGCATTCTGAGTACGCATTTTGAGCGTCCTAAGGACCCTTGGGAATTGGGACAAGCCTTCGCGCAGTGCTATGACGCAACTTCCCTTCAAAATGCGTACTTCAAGGATGCAGACCCTGAATTGAGACACAGCACATGTTGTGTTACAGCCTTCCTTCCTCAGAAGCCTCACCTGGTGGCGTAGCGTGTCATGGAGTCGCACTTCCCAGGGTCAGCCCGCCTCTGTAGGAGTATGTATGAACTAAGTGAGTGCATATATGTGTGACCTCTTTATAAAGACTCACAGAAGTCAGGTGTGGAGCAGCAGAGTGTGGGTTTATTCTGTAACAGAATGGGGCACAAACCATAACTCGCTCAGTCAAACCTGGTCACCTCCTGTTTCATTGGCTTCCTCTGTACTGAGGTAGTGATCGTATAGTGGTTTTCTTTTTACAATACAAATAATACTAAAAATAAAATACATTTTCCTTTAAAACAAAATATAAAAATACAGAAAATTACATTCAGCACTTATAAATAATAGCTGCATAACATTCACTCTCTAAAGCTCCATTTTTATGCACTGCAAAACCAAGAATTAATATTCTTCAAGTCGCACACAACATACCTGTAACAGAATGGGGCACAAACCATAACTCGCTCAGTCAAACCTGGTCACCTCCTGCACTGAGACAACGTGCTCCGTATGAGAGCTGTGCTCACAGCACGTGTGCTGCTAATTAAAATGCTAATCGTTTTTTTAATAATAATACAAATAAAAACGAACCTTGCGAAAAAATTAAATGAAAGACACCAGCGCACATTTAGCCACTCAAACATGGTTACATGAGACATAGCTCGACTTATTTTCTGAATCTCTGTCTCAGCAGGAAGGAGACCGTCACACCTGTTTCATAGGCTTCCTCTGTGCTGAGGATCGCCCAGAATGCAAAGCGCTAACTTCAAAATAAAATACATCAAATACAATACGAAATAAAAATAAAATATAAAGAGCCATAGCTGTGCCCCAACCAAGTTTAACATAATTGAACTAAAACAATTTAATAACACCGTTACATATGCCACCCATCCACCCCCAAGCCTCCCAATCCACTCTAGTTTTTATTCCATTCATGCCACTGATCCAGCGCTGCTGCTTGTTGTCTTAGGTGCCAATGACTCTGTCCTTGACCCTGTCTTGGAGATGATTTTTACCTTTTGCAGTTGTCTGTCATGGCTGATTTGTCATGCTGTTGTTGTGCCTTTCCTTTTCTTGTTCTTGTTAGTTTTTTTTTCTCACACACTCCTTTGGACGTTCTTTCCTTCATCTCTATGATGTCTGTGAAGGGTGGGTTAGGATTCAGGCAACTGGACTGGTTTATTGGCAGTGTTGGGAAGATTACTTTGCAAATGTAACTGGTGTACTGTAATAGCAGTGTGAGGAGACAAAGCAGAGTCAAATTCCCTGTTTGGAATGCACAAACTTGGTCAATAAAGCTGATTCTGACACCGATTTCTATGCAATTGTGTGCAGGGGGGGCAGCGCCAAGAAAAGTGACATTCTGAGGTTGGACTGGCTCATAAGGAAGGCGGTCTCCATTGTTGGACTGGGCCTGGACTCTGTGGAGAAGGTGGTGGCGCAGTTGACACTCTCCAAGATCAGGGCAGTCCTGTCCAATCTGAGCCACCACCTGAACTTGGTCTTCTCCCCCCAAAGAAGCTGTGTTCCATTATTTATTGCTATTTTATGTCTGTCTCTTTTAAACCCTTTTAACTTGTTTATTCTGTTGTGGCTGTGGGAGTGGGAGCAACACACGACTGCACAATTTCTTTCGGGATTATAAAAGTATCCATCTATCCATCTATCTATCTATCCATCTGTCCATCTATCTATTTAGTGCATTATGTATTTTCTGAATACCTTTTGCTAACACTAGTCTGCCAATTAGAAACAGAAACAAGATACAGGGCAACATGACAAGACACTTGCTGCCCTGGAATAACGGGCATGTCTGCAACAAGCGTCAATGCCAAATCTTTAGTGATGTTATCAGTGATCATGAGCACATTGCTCTGGTCACGCCAACAACAGGAGTCATAACAGGAGTCGAACAAAAATGATTAATATCCGTTAATGGTTATAACAGCTACAAACATTACAGGAACATCTAGTTCTGCATGTTTTATAGACATGAACTCAACACACACTCTGCCGCTACTATTTTTGTCCTCAATATCCTCAATTATGGGGCTGCTCATTCAAAGAAGCAATTCTAAACAAAAATACCTGTAAAGCAGCTTTTTCTTATTATTGGTGCAGCATCAACCCCACATTTTTGATGACCAGTTCACTCTCCTCAATACCAGCAGCAGTGATGGAGTAAAACATTTTTCATCTCATGTGACAGCAGGTGCCACCTAACCGCCATACCTGTTTGCACCGTTCGCTGGCCTTTGTGCTGTCCCTCCCCACGACACAACTGAGGATTTGCATAGCTGAACAGATGGTCCTTATTATTGCTGCGTCAAACTTCAGGCTACGAAGGCCAGTTCACTACCAGCTGCAGTGAAGCTGTGAAACATATTCCATCATCTGTAGCAGCAGGTGCCATCTAACCTATTTAGCACACAAAATTACACGTAGTATGTTTAACATTGGGTCTGCCAACCCCACAGCTCTCCATAAAGAATAAATAATGCAGAGATAAAAGGTACATTTTTGGTTTATATGGAACCTTTGAATTGAATTGTAGCAGAGGATAGAGCAAATTCATTTCGATCATAGTCCCTGTTGTCCCTGTTCACATTGTGACCTTAAGCAGGGAAAATCAATACCAGGCCAAGCAGGCGTCTTCCGAATGTGCTCAATGCATCGAACACTTCTCCAACTTAGGACTCTGTGAAAATGCTAACAGTAGTGATGCTGCTGTCATTTCTCCCAATTAAAAAATAAAGTATAAACCCTTAGGGCATCTTGGCTGTGTTTTTAGTCAGTCCAGCAGGTGGTTGATAGCCTGTCATAGAATTCTACATCTCTAAGAATTCGTGCTGAATGTGAAAGATGTACTGTATGCACTAGTCAGCAGGGTGTGAAAGCACAGTGCTGTCAACAGCATGTGGCATGTAATCATAATGTTTACGCATCTGACTATACTGCCTTTGGAGATCAGTGTGAGGGTTTCTCTGGAGGTAATCTATAGGGGCGTCCCCATAGCGGTCTGTGCTTTTCTGTTAAAGAAAGAAGTTTTCCTCACTGAAGTCACAGTTGATCATTTATGCAACATTTATCATTTATTGTTTCGTTAGCTGGGAGAGTAAAGGTGTAGTTCAACCTTTATATTTTCACCAAAAGTAAACACGAGACAGATACAACGGGAAATAGCATTTATTTAAAAAAAAAAAAAACAGTAATGACGCCTCCTTATTTGAAATAACTGCCCTAGCGAGCCAAGGACGACTTTATGCCGCGGTGTTTGAGGCTTCCTCGCGGCGAAGAGCCACGTCCTCCCGACGAATCCGTATTTCCTCTCGTCTCAAGACTCCTCGGATTCCCAAGCTTAACGCGCCTCACGCAGGAGCAACTCGGTTTGTTCCGAGCGCTTCGCCGTTTGCCGCTCGTCGTTTTCGCGAATATGGTTGAACACACTCGCGAACACGGAAGTTCCGTGTCAAAAGAGTTGGCGTCGGTGTCCGCTCCGACAGGGGAAATCGACGAAAACATTGAGCCAATCCAGTGCCCTGCTCGTCGCTACGTCACCACTAAACTCGCCTCGTCTCGCTTGGACCCTGAGCGCTTGAGGTACCAAAACGGCACCTCCTACAACCGTGTAGCGGCCAGTGGGGCCGCTCTACAACCGTACCGTGGCGAGGCGGTGCTATGGGGACGCCCCCTATCAAAGGAACTTCTTTTGTGAGGCAATGATTGCAATCAAAATGATTTAAAAGTGACAGATATCATTTTGTATCTCAAAAGATGCCTGGAACATGTTGACACTTGGTTTGTCCACGATGCACATGTACAAAAAAGTGATGGTCACCCCCCTCATGGCAACAGATAATCTATAGTCACCTCAGCAGACATGATCTCATTCCAGTACGGAGGGTCACACGTGGAGCTGATGGTCAGTTTGGGCTTCAGGCTTTTGGCAGCTTGACATGCAGTACAAGTTGCGTCTGATTTTTTTTTCTGATTCTGAAAGCATAAATAGTAGGCTGAGCACAACGTGAAGTGTTTTCAAACACCACCAGTCAGGTGTGATTCGCTACAACGGCCCTGCAAGGCCAACGTCTTCATTAGGATTTGACAGTTTAAAAGAAAAAAAAAAATCAACTGCAATATACATGAGATGTTTTGCTCATTAACGTTCAGGGCTTCACTGATGAAATCTTGGGCAGTGCTACAGAGCTGAACATGTAACGCTTTAAAATACTTTAAATGAACACAATGGAAACAGAGAAAAAAGCCAGGAAGAGATGAAAACCTAAAAACACGTCAGAGCAGTGAATGTCTAGGACGTGTGCACTGTGATTAAACTTACCACTTTTCATCCCGGACGCAAAAAACATCGTAATGAAAAAGTCCATGGGGGCTCCAGAAAATTGCCACTGCTATTTTTATCCATAACCAGTCGAAGGGCTGCAAATTCAAGAGGCAATCTTCCTGCAGTAAAATCACATTCATTAATTCTTTTCAGAAATGCACCCATGAAAGGACTTTGGGAAACATTTCACAAAATTGAATCGTGCTTTTCCTCTGCAAGACACAACTGATGTCTTTCAGGGTTTAACAGATTATTCCAATGATTGCTGTGTGAAACTTAATGTTATGAAGGCTGGTTCGCTCTCATAGTATTGATACATATTCTGAAAAAAAAAAAATGCAGGTGCCATCCGACCCCGTACGCAAGTGACAATATATCTGAACCAAATGTTTTAGTACAATTACGTGTACGTCTAAAGATACTCAGTACTCTTTAACATGCTACTTTCTTCGTAGCGTACAAGCCATGTGACTTTCTGAGACCTTCATCTTATCAATATGCGGTGTGTAGTAGAGGTAAAGATTTATTTTTTTTTTTATTAAAGAAAATAAGTATTGGAGCTGTGGAGATTTGAGAGCAGAAGTTTTGCGGAGAATCCAACTGCGAGGGCGAGAGTTGAATCTTAAAGGTCCAGTGTTTAATATTTTGCCAGACTTACGATTTTTATATTGGTAAAAGCTTAGTATATAGCCAATCAGTACATTCATAAAAGTGTATATCCGCAGTACAATAAAAGTGATTTGGTTGTCCTATCCATAGAATGGTTCTGATTTATACATCAAAATATACATAGAGCGAGGGTCTTGATCCCAGTTAGCTGCCATCTTGCACCGCCATATTTCTAAGGAAGCCTGGTGTGGACAATCCAGCACTCCGGACAGCGCGTTTTGTAATTAGGGTGACAGTTCGCGTCTTCAAATAAAACAACGACGAAGAAGGGGGTATCCAGGTTTGTGTGTGCAAGCCACCGTAGCTCACTGGCAAGCTCAGAAGAGGGAGGGTGAGAGGTTGAGCGCTGCAATCTTAAACTTAACCACTCGATGTTGCTGTTTCTTCTCAAAATCTCCAAATATTACACATTTAACTATCACGCAACAATATATCTGCTAGCAGGCAACCAGAACAAGCATAATAGAGTCCAAGCTGTGGCTAATAATAATGTTTATTATTATTATTGTTATTATTATTATTATTATTATTATTATTATTGTTAGAAGAAGAAGAATGACTTGGGTTTATATTAATGATATCACATTTTTAAAAAGTTGTAATTTGTGAACACTCATCATTCAACACAAAAGTTTGTCGAGTGTTTGTACTTAGTAGTCTTTGCTGTCCTGTTGATGTCCATGTCTCGCCTCAGAATGTGGGCGTCACACTGACACAGTCTTCCACCATCTCAAAAAGGAAGGAGTGCGGCCCGCTGCGCCGGCCCACCTCGCCGGCCGTCTCGCCGGCGTCGCTGCGGAGCCCCGGCCTGAGGTGCCGTTGGGAGAGGAGGAGCTCCAGCGTGTGGGCGGAGTCGGGCCTGGAGGCGGTGGTGTGGGAGGCAGCCAGGTGGAGCGGTGTGAGGCCGCCGTTGGTGCGGCCGTTGAGCTCGGCGCCGTGCCGTAGGAGGACGCTCGCCACGGCGGCGCGGCTCCAGCGGCAAGCGCTGTGGAGTGGCGTCCAGCCATCCGCCGTGCGGGGGTTGACCGCCGCGCCGGCGGAAAGCAGGACAGAGGCGGCGCCGACGTGGCCGCCGTACGCGGCGCGGTGCAGCGACGTGTAGCCGTCCTCGTCGCGGCAATCGACCAGCTGTGGGTCAGCCGCCAGCAGGCGGTTTAGCGTCGCCACCTGGTGGGGGGAGAAGGAGGACATGTTGACAATCAGGGACAATCACAATGAATTCTAAGCAGGGACACTGTGCACTAGCTAGGCTAGCTTGAGGGGCAAATCACCTTGATAAATGGCGCCAACAGGCACGTCACACACACACACACACACACACACACACACACACACACACACACACACACACACACACACACACACACACACACACACACACCATGAACAAGGTTTTTGACTACCTCACATGTCCATTTCTACTGTATAATTTTTTAAATAATCCACCTGAAAAACTGAAAAATCCCCGATGTCAATGGCAAAGTTGTCAACTTTGGAGTCCCCCAAAAAGGCCAAAAGTTATTTCCCTTGAAATATGTCAACTGATTGTGATAGTAGAGCTCCCATGCTTTACAAAGATACCTCACATGTCCATTTCTACTGTATAGTTTTTGAAATAATCCACCTCAACATAGACATCATAATTCGCTGAATTTTATATGTTGAAAAGTGTTGGGATAAGCACAGCCATCTAGCAGTCAAATTGCGGAATTGTTTTTTAAGGTGGAATCGAAACCTAAGAAGCACCGCAGCGAATGTGGTGCCAACTTCAGCGTCGTCTCAAAGAGTTGGGGCCCCTTTAAATTCATTGGCAGGAGCCTAAAAGAGTGGATTTGTCAACAGTGAAAATAGCGGTCCTACACTTCTATGTCATGTCTGGATGCTATGTCAATATGTTTGTACTGCCTAACTTGTTGTACTTGAACTGTCCAAGGCTTTGTTGCTTGCTTTTAGTCTGCTAGCCATGCTTATGTATAACCTCTTTTTAACCACCTATGATTAATGTACCCTCTTTTAAGCCCCTATTGCTATGATGGCGTTGTCACAAAACACTCGTGCTCAGGTTTAATCTTTTAAATGTACTTCTGTCCTTTAGGAAGCCTTTGATTATATCTTGGCATTTGGACTGCAGAGTACATTTGTGACGTATTTGGCGTCACAAATGGACTGAATATTAGCAAACACTGGAGCCCGTCGAGGACTCCATCATTTTTGGTTTCGAGGTCAATGGAAATGCTTTTCGAATCAGTTCAGTTTCCACCAACAGAAAAACAGCGTTAGAAGAAATCAGCTTCAGTGGCAACAGTGTTGAGGTCGACCAAATGACCAAATGACTAATCCTCCGTCTGACACAGTGTCTGGTTTCCAGCTAAATCCTCGACCTCGCCACCACAGTACAAATGACGAGGCAGCGTATGATGCCAGCTGTGGGTGGAATAAAGTTTTCTCAACACTCGCAGCTGATCATCAACTCAACTGTTCTGAATGTTTTGAAAGAATAATAATAATAAAAAAGGTGGCAAAGAAAACTTGCTCGGGAACACTTTCTTGCCACTTTTACCGCACCAGCGATGCACTTGATGAAACGCATTCAGCGGCCCGACGGGAGTAAAAGCGATTCAACGCTGCGATTACATTCTTTAAACGGTGGATGATGAATCATGATTTAAAATCATTAGCGTGAGTAAATAAAGCGGAGTAGCTTGGCCGCAAAGTGGGGTCAGATGCACAGTGTAAAGGTTCGCAGCCCTTTTTTTGTTTTTTCACATCAGTGTATGTTTGAGATAAGGCTTTGGGGGACATAAACAGCAGATGCCCCTTGGTCTATTGTTCAACACTTTATTCCTAATCAGCATTCGCAGCGAACCCAATTCTCCGAGGGACATTCATTAGACTTCAGCGGTTCTTCATTAGACGTCTTTCAGCCATCGCGTAACAAGGGAGTCGCACGCCGCGCGGCACTGGCCGCTGTTGGAAGAATTCAAGGTCTGTGTGTGTAGGGCAGGAGTCTTGCATTTGCCGCTACATTAACAACCCCGGCTCATGCAGGCACACTCCCAACCCATAGCGCAAGACAACCTGTTCTGCTGAAAATGAATGCCGTTCAACTGAAATATGCACTCATCACTAATCTGTGCCCAGCCTGAGTCACACTCTCAGCAGCAGACTGATACATCCAGTGCAGCAGCAGGAGCTGCAGCAGCTCGGACCTCTAAAAACAGATTCCTCTCTTTTTTAAAGGTGGAGGATCTAAAAAAAAAAACAGCTGAAGGTCTCAACAATGACCACATAACCAAACATGGGAAATATGACACTCAAAGTGGCCGCCTTGAGTTGGTCCCCAAGCCTGAGTGAGGCTGTCAGGAAGTCATCCAGTGTAAAAACTAAACATGCAAATCAATCAGAAAAGACGACGCCTGGAGGAAAGGAGCAGTCAAAAGGTTTTGCTAATGTGCATCTTTAGAGCGACAGTAAGGATTCTCACTTGAAGTGCCAGTGAACTGAGCACCATGACGCAGTCATAATTTTCTTTAATCCCAATTATTGCCATTAAATATTTGCCAGAGAATGTTTTTGTGTGTTTCAAAATGGTTTTTTCCCTCAAAATTATTTTGTTGTTTATCGTGAATAAGACAAAATGAGAAAATGAAATTGTTGTTATTCTGGTTTCCTGCGTTGCGAGGGAGGTCACTTTGTTCTGAGCTGAACGGAACACAGTGCACGTGCAGCATGCGGCTTCATGTTAAATCATTTAATTAAATCAATTATATAATAATAATAATAAAATGCCCTTGGAGTACTGTATATACACAGTATATTGCAAATGCAAAAACGTTGCTCCACTGCAGTAGTTTGGGTTTGTAAATGTTTTTTTTTTTTTTTTTTTTTTTATACATTACTAAATAACCTGCAGGGCTGCAACAGCACCATGGCGATGACCAAGGAGGCCCTCATTTACTCCTTCTCACTCTTCATAAGAAAGACAACGCTAGTTTTTGTAGATGGCAGGAAAGACAAATGTTGCCGTCACTGCTGACAGCTGGTAGTTAACTGATGTAGCACATCCTCATCATCCCAATGAATACTGGAGCTTCGAAGGGTGGAAACAGACTGGGTGACATCACATCCATTCTCAGTGACACCTTGATTGTCTGTAATATACAGTATGTATATATGTAATATATGCATATTAACAGGACCAGCGGTGTGATTTTCACACTGATTTGTTGGCTGAAAAGCTTGTTGCGTTGTTTACGGGTTGGTTTAGCAGCGACGCTGGCAAAATGCCGTTGAGCAGGAAACACAGGAGATAAGACTGATGTGTTCTGGGCTCGTTGCTCGCACACAGACATTGTCTCCGCAGATGGCACTGATACATATTTTCTGTTCAGACTCATGCATAATGCTGCACAATAGGCACTCCCTGCTCCCTTGGCTCTGAGGGATAACTGGGAATTACTAAATTCAGCTTCATCACCTCCTCCTCACAAAATGGCAGCTTGACTTCTGTGTCACAGCACTGATTTTTCCAGCTATTTAATGTGCTACAAGGTGACACAAGGGGAGTCTCTGTGCATTAACATTTATGAGCCACTTTGCAATGGACATGGAATTTAAGTTGGCAACCGCAGGGGAGGATCACTGGCTTCTTTGCAAAACACATCTTCAAGTGAACACCTCTGCCAGGAAGAGAGCTGCTATTGTTGCTTGGTTCACTGGCTCGCAATTTTTCGACCTGTTGCACAAACTTAATTGTGAATTATTCAAATGATTTATCTTCCATACAACTTCAATATTCATTATCAAAGAAAAAACATGGTAATCTGTGCATTACAAGCAGCCTTTGTGTCCGCTGAAGCAGCCCTTTCATTTTTTACCCGCCCGTGTTAACCCTCTATTATCATGTGTGCATGTTGCTGAGAAACTGAGTTCCGCTGATCAATCAGTCACTCACACGATTGTTTTCTGCAGCCCACAGGACGAGGATCTCTGGCCTGTCTCTGAGGGCCTCTTCGTTTTGCAGATACCATTCCTCAGTGTGCTCCTGCTCCTCGTCCTCTGCCCCCATCTCCTCCTCCCCATCATCATCATCATCGCCATGGCTCCCGGTCCACTGACTGCTGGCTCCTCGGGGGATCAGATGTCCGTGTGTGTCGAGCAGCTCCAGCTGATTGAACTCTTCAGGGAACTCCATCAGTAGTTTTTGGCATGGAAAAATGCTTAGAATAGAAAACAACAGAAAAGATATAATTTGCACAAAGCAGATGGCTTTAAAAAATGTACATGTCCTTGAAGTGCACGGTTTATTTTCCACACAGATCTTGCAACTCTGTCTTTGAAAAACACCGGATCAATGTCTCTTTCATGTCTGGATTCCAAGCATGTCGTTGCAAGCACGACTTTAAGACCTTACTCACAGCAAACAAGTCCCTGTGGCAAAAGAGTACAGGGTTAGAAAGTCAGGACGTGACAGGAAAACATAGCGACAAAGACGTTGCTCCAGGTCTGTGAACCCATAGGAACGAGAAAACTTTAGTAATCCGTATAATGTTTATGCAAATCTTATGGCAGGTGTTAAAAAAACCCCCAACATTTCAGTTTAACTTCGAAATATCATTAGTTAACACATTGTGACAATAACCAAAAGGTCCACCAAACTAAATAGTTTAAACAACAACAACAAAAAATCTTGGACAAAGGTCCTATATGTATACAATTTTCAGATCTTGGCCCCTTTTCACCCCCATCTCTGGTGGCCTCCTGCAGCTTGTAGAATTAACCCTCAAACAAACTCCACGGACATTCAAGCAAAAGCATATTCCACACACCAGTCCTTCATTTACAGCCTCGCACAAAATAGCCTTCAGTGATCTTTCTGACTTCACAAAGGGCTGATTGTGTGTTTCAGCACATGCTGTATGGTTCTAAAACATTTTGAAGGGCCCGTGAGTGCAGAAGCAGCGATGGCCAATAGATGGATGGAACCATTTGCTCTTCAAACCCAGCACTGAGGTCTTTTCACTGTGATCCATCAGGGTCTGTAGTTGGTTAAATTATCGATTTGCATTAACGACACAACACCCTAAGGGAGTGAACAAACAAACAACTAAAATATGCTATTTGCATTTGCATTTAAATTTGCAACTGAAGCTAAACTTAAGAAACTGTGTTGTCCACAAAATCCAGTGATTCAGTGGCTCTCATCCTGCTGAACGATACAGTTATTGATGCGACTGCAATGAAACCAGTATTTGTTGATGTAGCTGTCGGTAACGGAAAACCACCCGTGGCGATTTATTCACGATGGCGTGTCGACTTTAAAAACTGACGTTGAGTGACGTCTAAAGCGTCGATACGGCGCATCTCCGTCCATCCAGAGGAAAGGTGTTCGCTGTTTGTGGAGGCGTAACTGTCGCTATTTCAGTGTGTGTATGTATGTGTCTGGGAGGGGTGAGGGTGCATGCATTGATTCACTCTTACCTTCACTCAGAGCAAACTGTGACTTTGAACCGTACACTAAGAGCAAATATTCACATCACAGGCACACATTTCCAAAAAAGACGAGGCTGCTGCAGCTTGTTGCTAAACACACGACTGCTTCCGCTTCTTCTTCTTCTTAGGTTTCATTCGGGGTGCGAGCGCCTGCCACCTGCTGGCGGTGCTGGTTTTACATTGATCCACGAAGTGAAGCCTTACCGTTGCTCCCTTCCCCGATGAAGACACACACACACACACACACACACACACACACACACACATTAACATATGTACAGTAAGGACACACAAACAAATCCTCTATCAAATATAAGTTATTTCGGTGATAAAATCCCTTATCTGAACTGTAACCAAAAGCACACACACACACACACACACACACACACACACACACACACACACACACACACACACACACACACACACACACACACACATGGTGTGCACCATGCAGTTACAATCAAGGTAAAGGTAGTTCTAGTATAGTCACACTGTATCTCGGTCTCCTATGTCTCCTCTCCTTTGTTCCTTCATTTTCTGATTGCGCTCTCATCCATTTTCTTATCTTCCCACTTCTTGTTTCGGTCTCCTCTCTTTTCCTTTCATCGTTTATGCCTGCTCCCCTCTTTTCCCGAGGAATGCATGTTCACACTCCACTCCAGTCTTCAGTATTGTAGACACGCAGCTTCCAGCCCTATAGAATCTGTGTTTAATGCACCGTATGAAAAAAAACAGCAACAGACCTCGCTGATCTGACCATCTATTCATCGGTTTGTTCTCATTGCATGTAAATGTTTATCTGAAATATGTCAATTCCACCTTGAAGTCCATGAACAGCAGCATTGTAAGCGAGATCAACATTTGAGCGTGTTTGTTAAAGCTATGAGTCAGACATGTTACCTTTTCTGCTTCGTAGCGAGGTTCTAATCTGCTTGCAGTGCTACAAGTGAACTCCTGAGATGAGTGTCTTGTTAGGAATGATGGTCAGAGTTTTAAGCTTACAAGCTAATTTCATGAATCGTATATTCACAAGGTTTAATTAAAAACGTACAACATTGTGTGTGAAATAAACAGAAACAAGTTTTCTATAAGTTGTCTGAGTATATACTGCAATTAGATCTAACTAAATGTCCGAATGTACATGCATATTACAACAGTAATTTGTTCAAAGTAAAATTTATGGATTAGATGAATATTTGGTCACGTCCTCACTCTTGAACATCTGAATTATTCCCAGTCATTTTCATTTTGTTTTTTCTCACTCAAATGATTTTGTGTCCGTGTGAGATGATTTAAAATTGTGACTCAGACGGTGATAAACAGTCAGTCCAGCAGGGAATTGTAGATTCCATTATTTCAGTCAGAAACACAATTCCAAAAAATCTATTTACGACAGTGAACATTTTCTTCAAGGTTTGCCAAAGTACAAAGATTTTGCCCAAGATTACCTTTGTAAATTAATAAAAATGTTTGAGTCCACAAAATGAATAGAAATTCTCCTGAAGGAATGGGTGTCAAAACGTTGTATCAAAATCATTTTTCGAAGTGCAGGGCAATTTTTGTGCAATCAATAGCACAAAAATTGCAATTGAGAGTTTCGCTGAGTTTCGCTGTTTGGCACTGACTGCCAGTGAAATACTTTCCCAGAATTTCTTTCTTTCACTGGGATTTAATTTTTGAAATTTTTTTTTTTGCTTTAATTTTGTTGCATGTCTACTTGCTTCAGCAGCGAGGGCAGCCAGTTCACGATCTGAAAATTTTTGTTTTCTTTTCCGTGCATCCATGAACACAAACCAAACTCATGCACTCACGAACAACCTTTGGCGCAAACTGCTCTGAGGTTGCCAGACCGCAACATTCGCACCTGTTTCAGGTGCCGCATTTGTGGGCGTGTTTGCGCCTGCACGTCATTAGCGCAAAAACCTTTGTGGATACCCGCATCTGTAGCGCATATTGCAGCCGCAATCTCGCTGCAAAACGCGCCGCATTGTACCGCTGCGCGCCCTTCTTTTAGGATCTGCCCCTGAGTGTTCTGCACAGGGCTAAACAGATGGGGGTCCAGTTTACTGTTCAGCAGGCGTCTGAATCAGCTGGCTGCTTTTTGGTTGGGCCCCCTGAGGTGCACTGTCTTTGGAAGTGGCACCACAGAAGAAACAATTTAAGGCTGATGTCTCATGCCCCTCTAGCCTTTCTTGCATCCATCCATCACTTACGAAACAACCTTCTCTCACTCACGCAACTCCACAGGTTTTCACCAGAGTTAAGTGTGTTCTGTTGCTTTCAGTTGGTTTGATAAATTGTGTTTTTTATTATCCCTGGTCTGGCAGGATTGATAAGCAGAGTTAAATAGTGTTGGACAGTGTGAGTTCCAGATTCTTTTAAAAAAAAAAAAAAAAAAAGTGCAGTGTCCTCAGCTCAAACCAACACTTCAAGGCAGACCTGTCGACGAGGAATCAGCACAATGTTAAATCGATGGTTGTTCCATTGACTGCAGCACTTCAATTGAATGTTGTTGGGTTTTTTTTAATCTTTATTTTACTTTTTTTTTTAAATTTTTGTCAAGGGTTGGATTTTATGTGTGAAAGGTGCTGTATAAATAAACTTTGATTGATTTATTGATTGATTGATTGAATTAAGCGCCGTTCCATGAGGCACATTACACTTTTTGACCCCTCCTCAGGTCATCGTAGGTCGACTGAGGGGAACAGGTGACAACACACCGCCTTGTCCAACTGTTTCCAAGTAGGAAGGATGAAGGTTTTATGATGTTCACAATCGCGGCCAAGATGTCACTTTTTGCATTTCACTGTGTGGCTCTCTGCAAAGACACGCCTGGTAGCTGATAGCTTCTCTGGTGCCAGACCCCTCTGCGAAAGGTGCACTTAGCGAAGTGAGGGTCGTCTGTATGTGAAGAAATTCGCAGTGATGGCTCACAATCAAACCTTGCTGTCTGCCACAGAGGAGAGGAGTCGAGGATCGCTCAACAACACACCACCTGTGTTGTTGAGCTCCTGGCTGCTGAAAAGGACGAGTAGAGCCGGTGAAGTAGGTATTTGCCTAACATCTGTCAAAAAGTCTTTAAAGGTTAAGTATTTAATATTTGGTGATTTCTTTTTAATAAGAAACAGCAACATCAAGTGGTTAAATTTCAGATGGCAGCGCTCTTTCACTTAAGTCCCTTAGGGGACTTAAGTCATCCTCTCCTGAGCTTGCCAGTGAACTACAGTGGGCTGCGAGCACAAACCTGGATACCTCGTCAACCTCTTCTTCGTTGGTTTATTTGAGAACACGAGCGTTTACGCTAAATATGAACCGTGCTGTCAGGCTGACTGAATTGTCCATTCCTGGCTTCCACGGCGATGCAAGATGATAGTTTACTAGGAGCAAGACCCTAATTGTTCTATGTATATTCTTATATATATGAGCACCGTTCGCAGGGTAGGCAAACCAAGCGACTATAATTGTACTGCGAGTATAGACTTTTATTTATGTATTAATGCGCTGTATGTTAAGCTTTTACCAATATACAAATCATAAATTAAGCAAAACTTTAGTGTTCATTTTGGTCTGTACCCCTGTGCTCCCACTGCAATGCACGTATGAATGTACAGAGCAGTCATAAATGAGACCTGAATGCTGTATAATACAGGTGAGGATATTATAAATGTATTAAGCCTACCACAGAAAACAAACTTTTTGTAATTGTTCGTGGCAAAATCAGATTGAGAAGCAGTTGAGTGAACTAGAAGGCTGATGGAACCTCAGCTGAATCCTGAGGACAGAGGTTTGGTTGACACTGGGGCACAAAGTTCAGGAGAGACACTTTGAAATGGCGTTAGTTGGCTTATCTCAGGCTTTATGTTGTAACCAGATTATACCAACCAGACAGTCAGTTCCAGGGTAAGTGGTTAGAAAATAAGGACTATTACATACTGAACATTATTTTTTTTTAAAGCTACTGACCTTTTGCAAGGACTATTAAGTATAGTGGCTGAACCACACAAGTGGGCTTAGATTTATTTTCTTTACTGAAGGATGGAGCCACCCACTGCTAGTCATCATTGTCAGAACTGCTGCTCTTTAGAATTCTGCTGCTGCTGCGCGACTTCTTGCCTCGTCTCATCTCCTGCTTTTTGATTACTTCTTGATTCACACAGGACATCATTAAAAATATATTCATTTTTTATATGTTGTTTATTTATTCAATTGTTCAATATCAAATTGAGTTCAAGAGACTTTCTTGCCTTGACCCTGAGTGTCCTTAAGTCACTCACTGTGGTGAGTCTCTTTCAAACAGGCAATGTAGCTTCGAAGCCTTCACTAACCTGCAACAAGCCCGCCAGCGTTGAAAAAAGAAGAAAAAACAGTGACACCCTTTTTTTTTTAATCATCAATGTGCTCCTACAATTTGCAACCTTAGCCACTGCAACAAAGAAAGGCAGGGCTGGCACATCATTTCTTTAAATAATGCCCCTTGAGTCTTCATTTCTGTACATCATTACTGTCTGAATGCACTCTAATCTCACTCATCACTGACTGGATGGGGTGTTTGGATGCTGAGTGTCTTTTGAGAGATTCTGAGTGTCTTTGTGTTTTCGATTTGTTGTGCAGAGACGGGGAGAGACATTGAGAATGTCCAGTCTGCAGAGTGTGTGACAAAAAAATGGCTATGACACGCTGCCTCATCCAAGAGACAGAGGAGACTGCACAACAACAGCTTCAAGTCCAACTAAGATTGTCCTGTACATTCAAATGTCATCTGTTACCACATGAAAAGACTAAAATAAAAATTCTAACTGACTTGAACTGGAAATATTAAGGTATTTTTCTGAATGCCATATAAGAAGAATGCTTATAAAGTGAAGATTGAGTTAAATTCATGGTGATTTTTTTTTTTTTTTTTTTTTGCGTACTGAACTCAACAGTCCATCAATAATGCCTTTTGTATTTAAAGGAAACATGCCAACACTTAAAGATGACTACGTCTTTGAAATCTGTACAGGTTAGAAATCCTATACATCTAAAAAAAAACAAAAAACAAAACTCAAGCTGCACAAACATTTCATATATTTAAAGTAAAAATTATGAAAAAAAAAACATTCAAATGTAGGTAGCATTAAAAAGTGATGTTTAACCCCCCCAAAAAAACACAATTATGATTAAAATGTCTACATACTACTGACTGTTTATACAAACTGCTAGCAATAATAAATACTAATCATATATCCACAGTTTCAAATCTTTTGAGTGGTTCACCTGTAGTACTGCAAAGTGAATTAACTTATTAAAATGTACACCTGCCCTACACTAAGCATAGTGTAATATATTCACTCTCTCCTGGTCTGGATCACTGCAGAAGAAATGCAAGACTGATTTCAGTAGTTCTTAAAAAAGCTCCCCAGCTTGTACAAAATCTTTGCAGGAGAAGAAACACACGGTGCCACATGTGGCTCCGTCCACAATAGTTTGGATGACCTCCCTAAACTCCATCTCATCCCAGTGAACCGTCACCCAGAGGACAACTTCTACTGACCTTTCACCAGTTCTCCTGCATGAAGGCACTGGAACTTTTAAAGGGAGATCACAAACATTTGCAGATGAAAGAGAACTCCATTTCATTCAGGCTTGTCACCATGGAGACAAACCGTAATCGTACACTGTAAACGCTGCCTTTATTGTGACCAGGTCACAGACTTGCCTGTTAAAGTGATTCAACCTGTATGTGTAACAGTGCCAAATGGGGATCTGGCTTACTAAAACCTATATGAAAAAAATCTGGATGTCATAATAGTTGTAAATGTTTTCTTAAAAAAAAACAACAACAATGTTATGCAAAGTATTTTTGGATCTGGCTGAAAGCAAACAGTTTTCTCAAGGTGAAAACACATTCCTGCACATTCCTTAGTGTTCTTAGGTTTTGCTGTCTAGAAATAGATGTGAGTCAAAGGAATGCATAGATCTGTGCAAATACAAACAACAAGTTGTGAGAACATGTCACAGTGTAGAATTCCTTCACCAAACGAATCCATTTTTCTCGCAGTACAAATGCTTTTGTTGACGTTGCAAGAGTTACAAATGTGCGACTGACATTATTGGTCTTGACAGATCGTACTCTTTCTGAAAAACAAAGTGTTCATGAGCCAAGGACAAAGCTTCAATCTAAAATCAAGTTTCCATGGATGAAACCTTTTGTCCATCCTGATGTAACATGTTGTTCAAGTACACAAGGGTTCAAGTATAAATGTTCCAGCTAGATCAAATCATTCTGAACATAATACTTTAAATTTGAAGAGAATGGGAACAATAACAACAATATTAATAACAGCAAACTTATAAAGACATAAAGACAAACATGGTATATAGAATGCAAGAGAAAAATAAAAAAAAGACAGAAAACAAATCCATACATTTTATCAAAGATGAAATGATTCCATCCATCCATCCATCCATCTATTTTCTATACTAGCCTCCTCCTGGTTGTGGGGGATTGCTGAAGCCTATTCCAGCTGTCATAGGGCATTGACAGAAAAACAACCATTCATTCACACACACACACACACACACACACACACACACACACACACACACACACACACACACACACACAGAAGATAGAAAATACCCTGGCTGACCCCAGTGCAGGGTGCATCAGTGCTGAAATAATGCTATCTGCAGATTTCAGCACTGTACGCACATACATTAGGTCACGCAGTACAGCAGAACAGGTGGACCCACCAACACTGACAAACATGTCACATACGTCAGGCATCACCGCTGCACTGCTGCTCCATCTGCAGCAGCCTCGTCCTGTCCTTATAAGCTGCATTCATTCTCCTGCATGATTCTCCCTCTGTCGTGACGCCACTAACGGCTGTGATACACAGCGGAACAATACGGAACAACATGGTCTGCATAGAAAAAGAGCGCAAACATTGCATGTCAAAATGCCGCAATACTGACTGTAAATGCTTCTGCCATCACGTGGGTCATCAGTTTTAACCGCACCACATATTTACAAGTACGCATACAAGTCAGGCAATGCAATTAACTGCCCTCTTTTGTAATTGATGTCAAATTCTGACCCCTAATGAAAGAAGATTGTCTGTAATGGTTGATGAATGGTTGACAACAGTGTTACTGCCGAGGCAACCTTGAAAATGAAACGAGAAAAAATTACCATTAATCATTCACATAAAGGTGGTGGTGGTAATGGTGGCAAGGTGCATGAGTAGTCACAGCTTGCTAGTCTTTCTAGCATCTGCAATAAACATACATGCCATAAAAATCTCGATTTACTCTACATCTGAAAACAATTATACACTTTCACGCAATATAGTTCACTGTCTCTTAAGTCCATCACTTTCCCCTTTTACACCTCCGTTGTTTAAATTTTGATGGGATACAATCGAGTGAAGTTTGAACTTTGTTTCAACTTTTTCTTACACTTGGAGCGACAGAAAAAAACACAGTGAGAGTGGTTAAAATTATAAAAATATCATAAAATTACACTTCTTTGCCTAACAATGACAATATATTCACTTAATTTATCAATGCTCACTCAGAGTAAAACCTGGGCTTATTTAGATGCGCACAAAGCTGATATCCTGGGAGGAATTGAGGAGGATAACAGGCTGACATTCCTTTTAAAGCACATTCACTCAACAATGGAATGGTTTTTCTTTTGACCAATTAAGTGAAATTGGATAATTTTTCACGGAACATCTGACATTATTTCACGGTACACTAGTGTGCCGCAGCACAGTGGTTGAAAAACACTGATGTAGGCTACATGTTCCCTCTAAGTTACCTAATTATTGTCTAACTCACTAACATCTTTGGCTCTCATTCACAAGAGCATACAACTCAACAACAAACGTTGCCAGTGTCAGTACTCTGTGTATTACGCCAAATCATTAGACTGGCAAAATCAAATTGCAGGGTTTATTCGGTCTACAAGAACATAATAGGAGTCAGTAATTGCAGATTATGAATAATGATTTGGGAGATGATTTGCAAATTAAAAAACATGGTAAAATGCACCAGAATGTGGGAAATTGCATCTACATCTTTTGAAATGTTTTCATTGGAAGACCTCCTGACCTCCTACTGACCCTCCCAACCTCAAAATGCTCAAATTGATGCCCTTGGTTGGCAAAGGTGTTTTACAATTTTCATTCTTTGATTCCCTTCCAGAAATCCTTTGAGTTAACATGGTGCATATATAAAATCTGATTTTCCGATTTTCAAATCAGGGACCATTTGTATGTCTACCTGAGCTTTAAATACTGCTCTACCCTTTTAGCATGAAGCTTGGCTCGCCTTCGTTCACCTTGGTATTACAATTTTATTACACAAAGAGGACAATACTACGTTGAGGATTCTTACCAGTGTGCAGCCGTCTCTCCACCTGTATAACTCACTATTACTAAGCAAGGACTCAGACTGAACGTAATGTACCTTGAGAGCCCCCTCCATCAAATCAGATCAGACTGCTCGTCTGTTGTCCCCACACGCTCGCTGTTCTTCACAGACAGAAGAGTCCGCGCATTCCCCACATTTACTGATGAAGTGAAGGGCACAAGATCACAATGTATCGCCTTCAACTCGAAGCCTGAGGGTCTATGAAAATAAATGAGATGATCTCGCAGTGCAGTGATCTTGCCATGAAGTTGAGTGGCTGCCTTCAGTAATGTAGTGGAGCGACAGTCAGGCACTGCGAGACAGAATAATTGTCAGAGCAAAATTGTATAACAAAACAATTGGGAACAATAAAAGAAAAGATGAACTTTATCCCTGCAACTGAACTCAATTTATAAAGCAGTCAACATCCTCAAGATCCTGTCTGGCTGCATTAACCAGCTGGTCGTATTGTTTATGCCAGCGTTTCCCAACTGGTGGGCTGTGACCCAAAAGTGGGTTGTGAAGCTGTTTTGATTTGGTCGAGGTATTTGTGGACAGTTTCCCCCCCTTTTCTTTCTTTTTTTTTTTGAAAGGGAGGTTTTAAAAGCCACAGACATACATACACATAGAAAATAGAAAAAATGTTGGGCATTTATTTTGCAGGACACACAATTCTATTCAATATTTTTTTTTTTCGTAAACATGATAGAAAGTAGTGCTTTTATTTTTATGGAATAAATTTGGGTCTCGACTTCGTGTCAAAGAAAAAGATTTGAGAACCATTTGAGAACCACTGGTTTATGCCATGGTGCAGTGACCAAGTATTCGGCCATGAACTTGTCAGTCATTTTTCACCGGCTCCATAGAAATCTTTATGAAGGAAAGTCCTGCTTTAGGTATGAAAAAACATGTCTCTTGAGCACAGAGCACATCACTGTTCTCCAAGAGCAGACTCTGTGATTCATCTCGTCGCCTGGCTACGATATTGACATTCATTTTTTTTGCTCCTGTCTGCTATTATCCTGTGGAGCTGCAGACAGGACTGGCAGAGATATTCTACATCCAAGCCAGCCAAACATGCGGCCTGTACTCGTACTTAGCACACAATCCACGGTCGATCCACGAGCACCGCGTGTTATTGTTCACTATTGTTTGCGGTTTGTTGTAGTGGAGGGTAATGGGAAGACTGCAGGCTGGTCATTAGTAGCAGTAACAAGTCTGTTGCCCGACTTGGTTGTTGTTGTTAGGAGTGGTCATCTGCACCTCACGGCCGCTCAGGTTCCAAAGGTGGGTGAGGGGTTTAGAGTTGTGACATCAGTGTTTCCAGAAAAAAACGGTTTTGGTGTATACACGAAGCCGGACAAATCGGCGTTTTCAAAAAAACCTTTTG
This sequence comes from Thamnaconus septentrionalis, assembly GCA_009823395.1. Taxonomy (NCBI): domain Eukaryota; kingdom Metazoa; phylum Chordata; class Actinopteri; order Tetraodontiformes; family Monacanthidae; genus Thamnaconus; species Thamnaconus septentrionalis. The sequence continues at coordinate 6,609,532 of CM020501.1, read as the reverse complement.
GAAAAAGTACGGTTTCGATCCGTGCGGTTTCAGTGAAAATGCTGGCTTCGTGGTAACGAAAAGCCAAATCGCATAAATATTGTGTGTTGTGTGTTTTCAGAGAAACCCTTGGGGGTCATTTTACCCACAGTGACTGAATTCTGCTAATAGACGATCCTGTAATTAAAGGTTACATGCCGCATAGCCTGTCCTGCTGGTTCCCTCGACACTCACACGCTTGTGACATTGTATCCTTAATTATGGTATCACCATATCACCATATTTTCTTTGCTCACTCTGTGGGTGTTCGTTGCTTTGCTTACGAGGTGAGGGAAAGGAGCGGGGGGAGGTCTCTTCGCTTTGGTTTACATGCTGTGTACTGCTGCGCTCTGGGAAGAATGTCTTATTGCCCCTTTAACTTCCCGTTGATCAGGAGCCCCATGGCTTTGCTGCTGGAGAATGAAAAAAAAAAAACTGCTGGAAATGTGCAAGCCCCAGTATGGTCTCTGTGAAGACCTTTGCGCTTAACATTGATGAGTGTAAACATAATAGTTATTCATTTTAAATGAGTAAGTTACGTTTTTCGATTTGCTTTCATGTCAAATAAACAAACAAACAAACAAATAAATAAATAGGCGACACGGTGGCGCAGTGGTTAGCAAGAAGGTCAAGTGTTTGATTCCGGGCCTGGGACCTTTCTGTGTGGAGTTTGCATGTTCTGCGTGGGTTCTCTCCGGGTTCTCCGGCTTCGTCCCACACTCCAAAAACATGCATGTGAGGTCAATTGAACACTCTAAATTGTCCATAGGTGTGCATGTGAGTGTGAATGGTTGTTTTTCTTTGTTTGTCTCTATGTGGCCCTGCGATGAACTGGCGACTTGTCCAGAGTGTACCCTGCCTTCGCCCTAAGACAGCTGGGAGAGGCTCCAGCAGACCCCCGTGACCCTGAGCTCGGGAATAAGTGGGTATAGAAAATGAAGGAATGATAAATAAATAAATATCAATGTTGGCCTGTGACTTTGTCCATGTTTAAATGCTGGCCCACTGTGTGTTTGAGTTTGACACACCTGACTTAAAGCAATTGGACACTGCGCTGTTCTCAAGGACGGTGCAACTTCACTGGTTATGAGCATTTATTGATTAGTGATGATTGTCGTTTTCTACTTTAGTCGAATGGTCATTCTCCTTCTCTCTCTGTCTCTCTGTCTCTCTCTCCTTCGCCCCGCTTAAAAACAAGCCGCGTGCGACTTGTTGCGCAAACTCCGCGCGCCTCTCGGCAGCAGGAGCAGCAGCCAAGGAGTCAGAGTGGGATTTCACGCAGCAGCAGCAGCAGCAGCAGCAGCAGCAATGATGAAGTGCCTCGGTCTGACCGTGTCCGTGGCGGTGCTGTGGATGTTGTCGTGGCCCGACCTCGTCGGAGCCACCGCGGAGAGGCGGACGCTCACGAACTCCACACTAGTTGAGGAGCGCTCGTTCGCCTTGCTGCCGGACGACCCGCTCAACGCGTCGGTCCCGGTGGAGAACCTGAGCTCGGACTTCTCCCTGCCGGACTTTGACGAGGGCATGCTGGCCGACTGGCGCTCGTTGGCCAGCAGGAAGCGCCGCGGCTGGGAGTCGCGGGACGGCGGCGTCAAGGCGCTGCTGGTGGCCGCGTACTCGCTCATCATCGTGGTGTCCCTGTTCGGGAACACGCTGGTGTGCCATGTGGTGGCGAAAAACAAGCGCACCCGCTCCTCCACCAGCCTGTTCATCATGAACCTCGCGGTGGCGGATATCTTCATCACTGTTCTCAACACGCCCTTCACCCTCGTAAGCCCCCCTGCTGTGTGTGTGTGTGTGTGTGTGTGTGTGTGTGTGTGTGTGTGTGTGTGTGTGTGTGTGAGAGAGAGAGAAAGAGAGCGGGAGAGAGCGTGTTGTGTGTGTTGTCAGCACATGTACAACGATGTTTTAGGACTGTCTTAACAAGGAGGGCAACTTCCCCAAGTCTATCTATCTATCTATCTATCTATCTATCTATCTATCTATCTATCTATCTATCTATCTATCTATCTATCACCATTTTATTGTATTTGACACTAAAGATATATTTCCTCAGTTAAATTTAAAGAGCATGTTTTTTTGTGCTTTTAAAGTTGCAGCTTTACAACTCTTAAACATGCTGAGATTTTTTTAAACCCATTGCAAGCCCATAACAATGTCAAGTGGAACTGTCCATGTGCCTGTACAGCAGGGGACCTTAATGATTTGTTAAGTGCACGTGGCTTTACTCTCCATATGTCAGCTTAGCAATCTCACAAGGCACCCATCATGTTACTGCTGCTGTCTGTGCATGATAAATATAACTTTAACCCATGAGTCTGAATGATGGATGTGGGTTTTTCATGAGCCGCGTGTGTGTGTGTGTGTGTTCCCTCAGGTCCGATTTGTGCACAGCACTTGGGTGTTTGGGAGGATCATGTGTCACGTCAGTCGATTTGTGCAGTACTGCTCGCTGCATGTGTCAACTCTCACCCTCACTGCCATCGCTCTGGACCGACGGCAGGTGAGTGATGGGATGCAGCTCGTTAGAGCACCGTCTTTCGTGTGTTTCCACAAAATGTTTTAAAAATTTAAAAAGCACAGTTTCAAAACCACTTCCTCTAATTTTCAGTCTGCACGCTCGCTTGAGGTGGATCACTGCACAGGGTTTTATGGACAAAGGTTGGATGAATTCACGATGAAAGTGAACAATCAGGTCAGCTGACCTGTGCCGTTTGTGTCCTCCTAAGTGTTTTCATAACGAGCTGGGAAACACGGCTTTTAGCAGTGACAAGATAGATCTGTCTGGCGTTGGCGTGGATTGGTTTTTAAGGGATATTTCACTTTCTGGCAAATTTTCATTTCTATGCCATAGACAGAACTCAAATTTATTCAAATTTAGTATTTGGATTTTAGCAATTTAAAAATAAAGTCTGGCTGGATAGATAAAGCACTTCAAGTTATTTCATTGTCAGCTTATTTAGATTCCATTTTCATTCCAAAGACCTACTTCTCAGACTGAAAGTCAGCTTAGTAGTATTCAGCACAGTAACACGGACAAAGCCAAACCGCTGTTAAATGCGCAAGTTTTCATTTCTTGTACTTGGTGTGGTAGTTGCCATGCCAGCAACTGAAAATACATCTTAAAGCTGAAAATGTCATTTTCTTTCATACTAGGGCTGCTTTAACTTATCGACTGACCCTCAGATATTAGAAGGACTTTATACTGTATGCCAAGCAATGGACAGATATATTTTAAAAGTGATTCTAACTTGAAGTTTGAAGTTGAATGGTAAAGCAAGCAATTTGAAAACTGTCTTCGGTCTTCACATGAGCCCAAGTAGACACAAAAATTCACCAAATTTTTGGAAGTGAAATATCCATTTAAGCTACAGTTTAGTTCAAACTTCAGTATCCAAAGACTTCTCAAACTTTTTGAAAACTTCAAGGGAAAGTGTCTGTTTCTTATTAACACTGAAATGATTAAATTTCCTATTGTAATAACGACACATGAACGTTGAGACATCACTAGTTCACAGTTAAGTAAATAAACAGCTTTTTAATTTCAACATCAGTTCTTGATTTATTTTGTATCACCTAGCAACTGCGTGTGCAGACTGTCGTTACTGGATGTATAAAAACTGAATTTCTGAAGAAGTCATGAAAGGAACAGTTATTTTGCTGCTGCCCTAGCTCAGAGTCTACTGGAAAAATGTGTGTTGTTGTTGTTTGTTGAGACCTTGCAATGTTGTGCGTTGCTCTATTGGAATACCATCCATCCATTCATCTTCTATACCCGCTTATTCCAATTCAGGGTCATGGGGGTCTGCTGGAGCCTATCCCAGCTGTCTTAGGGCGAAGGCAGGGTGACACCCTGGACAAGTCGCCAGTTCATCGCAGGGCCACATAGAAACAAACAACCATTCACACTCACATGCACACCTACGGACAATTTAGAATCTTCAATTGACCTCACATGCATGTTTTTGGACTGTGGGAGGAAGCCGGAGAACCCGGAGAGAACCCACGCAGACACGGGGAGAACATGCAAACTCCACACAGAAAGGTCCCAGGCCCAGGCCCCAGAATCGAACCCACGACCTTCTTGCTGTGAGGCGGCAGCGCTAACCACTGCGCCACCGTGTCGCCTATTGGTACACATTCCTGCAAAAAGACGGGACGAGTGTGGGAGGAAAAGGGCACAAGCAACAGCAGTGATGAGCTCTTTAGAGGACAAGTAAAGCTAATTAAAAGAAGTATCAAAGAATAATCACTAAAAGTAGCCAGAGTCAGTAGACTCCAGCCAGACAGTGTGTTTTATATGCGCTTTAAATCTCAGATCAACACACACACATCTGTTATATTTAGATGTTATGAACATCTGTTATATTCCATGAGTCAAGCCAAACTTGAACTTGACGGATGACATGAGAACTGTCATACCTGGACTCAGGAGGAAAACAACCGAACCACTGCGCTGTAGTCCAAAGTTGTCTTTTCAGACAAAAATAATTCTTACGTCTCATTTTCAAAAATCAGAGTCCCAGAGTCTGGGGGGACAGTAGACAGTAGTAGGCACAAGATCAGTGTGACGGGTCCACACGGAGTAGTGATTGAGTCATGTTGCCCCATTCACAGTGCAGAATTTCTGTTAAGTGTTTCACTGACCATGGTTTTAATGTCCCTGATTGGCTGGCTAACTGGCTTGAACTGAACCCCACCAAGCAGAGAATCCATAGAGTATTGTACAGAGAAAGGTTAGATTAGATGAGATTAGTCGTCCAGCTCATCGTAGTACTTGAAGATTTAGTAGAGGCAACTGAGCTGGATTGCTATCTTGGAGATGTTTCGTCTCTCATCTGAACGGCTTCTCGTGTACTTTCATTTCAGAACTGAACTGTGTACAACATAACTATCAAACTGATGCTGGTCCTTTTTTCAAATTTGAAACGATTTTCTGATTCGTTTAAGAATTCTAGGATATAGGAGATTTTTTCCCTTCTCTGTATTTGACAATGGTACTGACCCCCGTTGCCTGTCCATTTGATCCTCTGTGTGGTGTGAACAATGTAGAAGCACAAAACTATTATTATCATTTTACTTCTGTGAGTAGCTCTTATTTGATATTCACTAGATGAATGAAAAACGTCACGCACACTGAAACAGCAGGACCGTTTCTTCAAGGAGCATCTTTCAGTTTTGACTATAATAAGCCAACTGAGAGTCATTTATTGTTGTAAAGTGTAGTTTTTTTTAAAATTATTATTGTCCCTTGCTGGTACAGGTCTAGGAATGTAATTTAGAGAACCATAACTTTGACTTTAACGTTTACAGTTCTGCCAGACCACTAGGTGGCAATATATGGAGGTAATAAAGATAAATCGGGAAGCTGATGCTGGAGTCAATCCCAGTTGTCTTTGGCAAAGGAGAGGTACACCCTGGTTCTTGGGCTTTGCAATCGTTTAATATTTATTTGATTGATTAATATGATAAGGGAGCATGGTTACAACAGTCAGCCAAATGAATAGACACCTTTAAAAAAAAAAAAAAAAAAAAAATATAAATGTATTGTCATTTTTTGACCTCCCAACTTCACATCTAAACAGTAATTATCAACACAATTAATATCCCCAAGTACACAAAATGGAGCCAAAATAGTAGATTGGACCTGCTTTGGTTGGGATATTTTTAGATACAAAGGTGGTGAGGTCTGAAAATGAGTAATCATCTGGCTGATTAGCAATTCAAATAATTAACAAAACCAAATGTGAGGGCAATTATTCCTCAAATGATTTATTTCACATTTTCTAGTCTAGTCACGCTCCCCTCCTCACCATCTCTAATTACTCCATAACTCTTTTGGAAAATGTTCACAATTTCCTGCCCTACGTATGTTTTATGGGGTACCCTTTGCATGTTAAGTAGTGAGGTTGTGTCGACCTCAAAATAAATAATCCTATAAGACCTATGAACACATATTTATGGCTTTAAATCTACCAAATGCTCAGTGCTGTTTACTCCTAACTTGGAAGTCCAACCCCCAAATGTGTGAATTTCAGAGTGGATAGCAGTTTGTCTGTGTCTTCTAGCCTCTTTCCCACTGGCCAAAAACAAATGGGGAACAGTTTAAAAAAACAACCAAGATCCACCCGCTAATTTCGTTAAAAGTGGTTAAACTATACAGTAGTTACAAGATATACAATAAAATATAAAAAATCCAATCGATCTATGTACAAGAGACATCAAGGGCAGATGTGCAAAAGACAGTCAAAGTTGTGCAAAGGCAGGGATAAGCCAGGCTTTATAAACCATTTGTGCATTATTTGCCATTGAGTCCAGTTAAAAATTCCAGAATGCTATCTGTCACAGAGGGGGGAAGAGTTGTACAAGGTGATGGCTCTCAGCAGGAAGGATCTTCTGAAGCGATCCTTCAGACAACGCAGCTGCCTCAGTCTTTTGGAGAAGACGCTCCGCTGTCTGTCAAGAGTGTGGTGGAGAGGGTGGTCCTGGTTGTCCATGATGGACAGCAGCTTGTTCAGCGTCCTCCTCTCCACCACCACCTCAAAGGTCTCCTGACTGCAGCCAGTGACAGAGCTGGCTTTCTTGATCAGTTTGTTCAGTCTGCCAGTGTCACTGGCTGAGATGCTGCCACCCCAGCAGACCACAGAGGAGAAGAGAGTGCTGGCCACAACAGACTCCTGTCCACCATTGCTGAAAAGCTGAAAAACAGCTGAAAAACAACAACAAAAAAACAGAGTTGTGCTTTCTGCACAGATCTTGCTGGTTTGCGTCCAAAAAATCTATCCTGACCCAGCTGCCCGTACCTGTGGCTGCCACCACGTGTGCGCAGCATGTTGTTGAAAACCTGTCTCCTTGTTCAAAACTGTACAAAGAGAAAAGCCAAAACAAAATTTTCTCTGAGAGAAATCAATTTGAAGTTTTTAAGCGCTGCATCAGTCCAAGCTGAATAATGGCGCAAACAAAATGTGTCCAAACATTTTCTCTATAGAACTTTAATGTAAAAAATGCACGCCAAGTAACAAAGCAGCAGGCTTTTTTTTTTTTTCTCTTCGCTCTGGAAGACTGACTGCTATGCTCAAGTTCTTGATGATAAGTTAGTGGTGAAAGACCATATTAATGAATATCATTTAAATGCCACACAACAGCCCACTTGTACAATCGTAATAGGTTGATTATTATTCTTATTTTATTTTCACTAGATTTAATTTAATGGTGCCTTTCACAGCAGTTAGTGTCACATTTGCCAAAATATATTGAAATTCTGATGTTATTTACCCATGTTGTGTGCAAGTGTGCGTGTATATTTACTTTGTGTGTGATCTGCATGTTCTCAGGTGATTTTACACCCTCTGAGGCCTCGCATGTCCCTGTCCCAAGGCGGCATATGGGTGGCTGTAATTTGGATAATGGCCAGCTGCTTCTCCCTGCCTCATGCCATCTATCAGAAGCTCCTGACGTTTTCTTACAGGTATTGGCATCGTGAAGGGAAATTGGGGTTTTCCGGCCAGTTCTTTACTGAATCCTTTCAGGTTGGAAATTATGAATGATTGACGTGCACACTGCAGAGAGACCTCTCATAACGCCGTCTGATCTTATGTCCCGGTCAGCGAGTCAGGCAAGAAGATTGCATTAGAACGCGGGTGGCACACCAGGCACTGGGTGGGTGGAAAGGGTTCCTTTGAATTTTTGTGCTACTTTCAGTTTAGTGCTTGCATTCTCAGCACGTTCTTGACACTGTGATGGAAAGCTTTTTTACTTCTCATGGTTAAGAAGGCCACAAGGTACATGCTGCGTTTACTCAAAGTAGAGGAAACTGGTTGCACAATGGGCCCTTCTGTCCACACCTGCACTTAAGCACTTAAGCTATTAGGACCAAAGGGGTCTTTGATATTGTAATAAAGCATTTCTGTTTTTTTTTGAAAGCTGCTGCAGAATCAAAAAGAGAAGTAACTGCATTATCAATATTGCATTATTAAAATAATTATAATAATTGTGTTAAATAAATAAGGAAAACAGTTCAAATTGATTAATACATTCATTAAAAAAAACCTCAGCTTTCTCTATTTTCATTTCCATTACACCAGGTGCTTTACTTACACTTGCGGTTTTGAGTCTTTTGTCCTGATTTACCTTATGCATTAAGATTTGACCTTGAAGCTTGTGTACCGATGGAAATTACAGAGAGGTTGTAATAAGCTCCTTGATTAGTCAGAGTCAAGTCTGCTCAAGGGAAAGATGGCTATTTTGGCAACTTCCTTCAGGGAAATTAAAGTTAAATTAAGTTTCCCACCAGCAGCACAGCATCGTCTTTACAGAACAAGAGAGATAGAGAAAAAAAAATGAAATAGACCTCACCAGAGAGGTCAGCTTCATCCCTGAGACAGGGTAAGCCTGCTCTGTCAGTTTTTCCTGCCTGGTTGTGCAAAAACAATAAAAAGTAATTTTCTTACACACAACTGCGTCACACTGGATATTTTCTCCCTTTGGGACCTATCCTCTGTAAATCCTAGAGATGACTGTGATTTGGTGAAAATCCCAGTAGATCGGCAGTTTATGAAATACTCGGACCACCAACCAACAACAATGCCACGTTCAAAGTCTGTTCAGTCCCTTTCTTCCTCATTCTGATGCTCAGTATGAACTTCAGCAAGTCGTCTTCAACACATCTCTTGCCTAAATGTATTGAGCTGCTGTCGTGTGATTGGCTGATCAGCTATACATTTTGCATCCTTCGGGATGTGACAATCACTGGGACTTTAACTTTATTGATTCACCCTAACAGGGAACTGAATGTTGCACCTGAGAAGGTTGGTGGTGAGTGCAAGTCACTTAAACCTGCAACATAACACAAACCCGTTTCACAGGTTCTGAATGGCATACTTTTACTTCCTATTCCAAAAACCACGCTGATTTTAAAATAGCAGCATCAGTCTTTAAAGTTGAGGACATGTATATATTGATGCAGTATCAGATGGGAATTGCATGTGCACCGCATGGAACATTATGCACTTAGTGAGGGTACAAAGTGCCGACTATAAATAAAAAGCAGAAAGTATGTAAACTGGAGAGCGCGCTGACCTGTTACTTTTGTAAAGTGCTGCAATTATGAATCCTCAGTCTTGGCTGTTTGTGTTCTTAAGGACACACCTCATTCAAAACGAGGCAGGCTCTTTAATGCCAAAGTCTCTTTGGCCAGAGCATAAGTGTGGTCAACTCTCATTTCATATTTTACGGTATCGCATTGCTTCGTACATCCTGCGTGAGAGAGGGTACCCGAGGTCGAGACAGCAAGTGAAATTACATTCTCTATGCATTCATTGTTTTTATTATAGACTGAATGCTCGCTGTGCTTGCCCGTGAGCTACGGTGGCCTACACACCCAAAGCTCGATAACTCGTCCACCTTCTTTGTTGGTTTATTTGAAGACATGGGCAGTCACCCTAATTATGAAAGAGGCTGTCAGGCGGGCTGGATTGGCCACAACGAGGCTTCGTTAGAGATATGTCAGTGCGAGATGGCAGGTTACTGGGAGCAAAACCCTTGCTCTATGTATATTCTTATGTATATGATAACCTTTCTCTGTATTTATGTGCAGCAGATTGCATTCTTTACCAATATAAAAATCATAACTCAAGCCAAATATTACACACATGACCTTCAGGACCACCTGTCTTGTTGCCCTTTAATGCCCCTCAACTATTTACAGCACTTTATCAGGCACTTTGAGAGAAAAGAACATTGCTTGGATGGGGACTGGAACAGGGAGAAACACAATTAAAAAAAAAGATAAATGTGACTGTTTGGCCTGGCAATCTGCAAACCATTTGTGATGGCCACTTTGTCTGTGCTCAAATCCTTTGAAGGTAGGATGACCTTTTTCCTTATCGCCTTAATGACTTTAACATTTAGCGTAATCACATCATTAAAGTATCCCGCGTGGTTAGTGTCACATGATCCCATTGCAGCTTCCCAAAGCCGAAGCCGTGGTTGCCGAGTCGATTAGCGACACGCCAGGAAAAAAAACATTGTTCGCAAAAATATTTTTATTTCACCACTTTAAAGCTAAAAACTTTCAGCTCATCGTTGTGTCTTTGTGTCCAACAGCAAGGAGAGGGAGCGCAGCCTGTGCGTCCCAGACTTCCCGGAGCCATCGGACGTCTACTGGCAGTACATCGACCTGCTGACCTTCATACTGCTCTACATGCTGCCCCTGCTCATCATCACCGCCTGCTACACGACGGTGGCGTGCCGGCTGGGCCGCCACAACGCCATCGGCGCCACCACCATGGCCCAGCATGCCAACCAGAGGCGAAAGCGCCGGCGCACGCTGGCCATGTTGCTCCTGGTGGTCGGTGTGTTTGCCGTCTGCTGGTTCCCGCTCAACTGCTATGTGGTGCTGCTGTCCAGCCACGCCATCCAGTCCTCCAACGCCCTCTACTTCTGCTTCCACTGGCTGGCCATGAGCTCCACCTGCTACAACCCCTTCATCTACTGCTGCCTCAACCCCACCTTCCGTCAGGAGCTGAGGCTCCTCCTCGACTTCTGCTGGTGGAGGGGGCGAAGCAGGCGAGTGGTGCAGCTGGAGCCGGAGATCCCGCCCGCGGACCGGGTCTGCACCCCGCCCCACCGGGTGGCCTGGCCTGACGAGCAGGACTCCTCCAGGCAGAGGGACGCCCTGTCCCACTGCAGCCTGGCCTCCCAGCGGAGCCAGGCCTTCCCCGGCCACTCACTCCACGCCGTGAAGGACTCACACGTGCTCTTCACCACCCGGCCGGCCTCGAACGTAAGAACAAACATCCTCTCGGTTGAGCCCATCGTCACCGTGAGCTGACTCGAGAGGAACCGAGAGTCGAGAGGATTTCCTCGTTTGGGGATTTGAGATGTTTGGGACCAGAAAACTGAGTGAGACTTGAGCTTTACAAGGGACGCTAACTGCAGGAAACGAGGAGCCACCTTCAATCCGAGCCGCCATGAGGGACATTTTTCTATCTATTTTTTTGATGTGGTTAAGGTTGTGTGTGCAATATTTGGAAAATTTGAGAAGAAACAGCGACATCAAGTGGTTAGATTTTAGTGGTCTTTCACTTACCCTCCATGTTTCTTGCCAGTGAGCTACAGTGGCCTGCACACACAAACCTGGATGCCACTGTCTTCTTCATTGTTTTATTTGAGGTCGCAAGCATTCACCCTGAATATGAAACGTGTTGTCAGGTGGACTGGGTTGTCAACACTGGCTTCCTTAGAAATATGGCAGTGCAAGATGGCAACTAACAGGGAGCAAGACCCTTATTGCCCGATGTATATTTTTATATATAAATAAATAAGAACTGTTCTATGGGTAGGAAAACCAAATACATTTTATGGTACTGCGAATATACACTTTTTTTTTAATGTAATTATGGGAAGTGTATTAAGCTTTTACCAATATAAGGATCATAAATCAGGCCAAATTTACACACTGGACCTTTAAATGCATACTTTGATGGGCTAATGTGACCTTCTTACAGCAAGAAAGTCACGGGTTCAATCCTGGGCCTGGGGCATTTCTGTGTGGCGTTTGCATGTTCTCCCTGTGTCTGTGTGGGTTCTCTCCAGGTTCTCTGGCTTCCTCCCACAGTCCACAAACATGCATGAGAGGCAATTGGGAACTATAAATTGTCTGTAGGTGTGAGTGTGAATGGGTGTCTTTGTCTTGGTCTATGTTTCCCTGCGATGAACTGATGACTTATCTCGAATGTCACCCTGCCTTCACCCCATGACAGTTGGAATAGTTTCTTCTATAAAGGCCCGAACCAAAAGTGTGATGTGAAAGTGCCAAACCAACTCTGTCAACAAAAAAAGAACTTTAATGGAAGGAAATGTATTATATAGCTCAGCTTTCAAATATTTTCCAGTAAAACTCAACCACTTTCATGTCCTATGCATGTAAGAAGGCTTTCAGCGATATCACACTGACACACGCAGCTCTCAAGTATTTTTGAGGCAAACTTAGAAAGTGTTTTTCTGTTACCCTTCTTTTACTGATTCCATTGCTGCACACAATGGTTAATTTTCAAGGTAACAAATGTGGAAGTGCATAGAAAATGGTACTTGACAGTTAAGGACCACTTCACACATCAGGCAGAAAATGTTTTTTTGTTTTTTTTTAGAATAGAATAGAATAGAATTCAACTTTATTGCCATTGCACATGTCACAAGTAGAGAGCAACGAAACGCAGTTTGCATCCATCCAGAAGATACCTCAGGAACAAATTAATCTACAAGTCTAACAAGCACTACATTCATATTTTTGCATTTTGTGCCTCATCATCTTGCAATGCTGCAATGCCTTTATTTTTGTGTAAATACGTCTGGAAATGAAATTTGTTGAATTGTGTCTGTGTGCACCTGCTGGCAGCTGTGGATGCCCCTCTAGTTCTTTTGTCGCGTCGTGTTGTGTTTTCTTGCTTACTTACTGATTAGGAACATTTGATTCTAAAATGAAATTATTGTCTGGAGACACATATTTGGAAAACTCATTTTCTATGTGAAGAGAGAATTCAGGGCATATTTGTGTAGCAAGAGGGTGTCTCAAAAATGAACTGTTCTGAGACACAAATTTCCAGTGATCTACTTCTGCGGTGTTTCCGTTCAGCCAAATATCATGAGCCAGGAAATCACAATAAAAGTAGAAATACTAAACCACACAGATGCTCTGCTCCTGTCTCTGGATTTTAGACAATCACATTTTCGATTCTGCTACTTGAAAGGCATGTAAAAGAAGTGATTATTAGGTTTTTTAGGGTTTGTTGCAAATTAAATAAATTATTTTTTGCACATCTACAAAACATCTAACCTATGTAAAATAGATCTTTTTAAGCAAGATGTCTATGTGCTGCTTAATGTGTTTTGTTTCTTGATACAATAAATGTACAACGTCAAGTCATTTACTCAATGTCAACAATGATGAAAAGATATCAAAATATCTAAATTGAATAAAAACAAATAACGATTCTCAACTCTTGTTGTTCTTTACCACAATTTCTTAAGATTTGCAGGTATTTGAAACACACACACACACACACCAAGCTTAACTTGAGAGATGTGGTTTCATATGTTTAATGCATAACTTTGGCAACCAAGCAATAAATAGAAAATAAAATTACAATTTTGTGATTCAGATTTCTTTTTCTTAATCTCTATTCTGTGTATTTTTTCCACATCCATCCATCCATTCTCTATTACTGCTTCTCCTGCACTCTTCCTCTCACTCTCGTGGGGCTCTGGAGACGATATTATTTATTGCACTCGCACCATGCAGAATTGGACCAATTAGAACCTGACTAGCTTTGACTGTGCTCGTTAAATGAGTTCTTTTACTACAGTTTGTGTTCTTCTGGGCTTTGTGGGGGGCTGCAAATAATTCTAAATAACAGTCTGAGCTTTAATGGGTGTCATGCTTTTCCTTCGGACCATTTTGGAAAGCTGATAGAAATTCTGCTTAAATTGAGCCCAAACCCCATGTGAAAGCAGTTCTTTGGATACTGGAGTTGCAAAGAAGTGACGTACAGTAAGATAATGTTGTTCCACACTGTACTGACCCCTCTGTGCCTCCATCTGGCCCTCATCATTTAGAAAGGTGGCCAGTGCAGGATGAAGCTGCTCTTTTTCAGTCTCTTGACCTCGTCCTCATCATCAACTATGCTTCACTGGACGTCTGCCTCTTGTTCCGCTGCTGCTCTCTGTGACAGCAACACCACTAATAAAATCTCTCCCTCTCCATTTTTAGGCATCGTCCACCAGCAAGTTTCTTTTCCATCACTTTGTTATGATCCATCTGTCCATCAACTTTTGTGACTGCTCGTCCTGCTCTCATGGGGTGTTGGATCCTATCTCAGTTATGGGCGATGACAGGCGAGGGAAACCCTTGACAAGTCTCCATACAAGGTCCGCATCAGTGGTGGAGACTCCCCTGCTGTATGCTGCTGTCTGCTGGGGTGGTAACCAGATGGACAAGGACAGGAGGCGGCTGGACAAGCTTATTAAGAAAGCTAGTTCAGTGGTCGGGAGAGGTCTGGACAATGTGGGGATGGTCGTAGAGAGACGCATGAGAAGCAAGGTGCAGAACATCCTGGCGAATTCTGGCCATCATCTGCACAGTAGTGTCTCCGGACAAAAGAGCACCCGCAGCAACCGTCTGCTATTGATGCGCTGCTTCAGGCGATCCTTCATCCCCTCAGCCTTGACTACTCCACTCCTCTTAGCTCCGACACTTGCACACGCACACACACACACACACACACACACACACACACACACACACACACTTATTAATTTACTTGACTTGTTTTATGTGCCTAAATGTGATCATGTTTTTTTTTGTATTTTATGAGTTGCTGGATACAACAATTTCCCTATGAGGATAAATAAAGTATCTATCTATCTATCTATCTATCTATCTATCTATCTATCTATCTACAAAGACAAACAAAAATCTGCATTCGCAAGCCTACGGACAATTTAATGTTCCTAATTCGCTTAATGTGCGTGTTTTGGGACTGTGGGAGGAAGCTGGAGTAACCGGAGAGAAGATAAAAAAAACTAACCAAAACATAAAATATTTGTATTTAGTAGTTTTATCTTTTATATAAACATTTGATTGTTGTTTAGCTGTTACTTAGATTGCGATTTAAAACAGGAATACATTTCATTTCGAAGCCCCGCTGTATGTAATCCGTTGCGCATTTCTGCATTTTTATTTTTCTCCCCGGCTGAGTGGGAGTTGAGTGTGTTGTTCATGTGAGAGATCTGGCAGCTTCGGTGAAAAGCCATTCACAAAAAAAATGGATAAAAACAGCAGTGGGTTGTTGCAAAAATATAGGAATGCAACACGCGGCTCTGCCTGGCTTTCCATCGCGCCCTACGTGTAGCCTCACTTCCCCCGAGCATTAAGCTCGCGTAAACAAAAGAGAGAAAAACACAGTGCGAGGTGCTCGATGCCCTGCAGGAATGTGCCAGGCCACCGTCTACGCTGTGAACCTGCACACAGACACACAAACTGTCCCTGCTGACTGTTACTCGTCCTTGTCAGTGGCAACAGCGGCTGCCACGAGCAGCTGTTTTCATGCATCGGCGGACACGCAGCAGATAAAGACTCACACAGCAAAGTCCTGCGGCTCAGACACTACACGTACATTTCATTTAGATTGTGCAAGTGGCCTAGTCTTACTGAGTTGTAAAGTGAAATGCCAGACCTTTCGTTTTTGTTTCTATGAAATTGAGTTGGTGATAGAGTTATAGCCTTAAAATCATATATCATCAACAGGTAGCTAGTAGGATTAATGCAGAGGCAATTCATTTTAATAGCTCCTTGCACTAAATGTCATTTCCTCTCCTGTGTTTCTTTGTGTTTGCTTATTTTTCTTGACAATTCTGGTCTTTGTTTCAACTGAAAGTTGTCTTTTCTTTTTTGTGTATTGACCTTTATGTGATTTTGGACTTATTTTTACAAACGATTTCTACATGTTTCATCAATTTGTTATGGTGTATTATCTTTGTGTTTTTTTGCCTGCCTTAAGACAATGGAAGAAATCTAGCAAACGTTCCAACTCTGGCATATTTATCACTCATTCTTGAGATAAGGGACAACACAAGTTTTAAAAGTCATTTTTAAAAATTGCACACTGTATTCACTGTCTTTGCCTATATTTGTAGAGAAAACTCCTGATTATCTAACCATGTAAAGGAACAGGTTCTAAATAAAATCACTTTTTATAAAATTAATCATGTTTCAGTTTAGAACTTGATTTTTGTCAACTCCGTCAGACCTACAAAAAAGTATATAATTTCAACTCCCCCCTCCAAGAGGAAACCAAAGTCGTGAAATACATTGGAATAGTCTTGAGTTACTATGATATGCCATAAAATATAATGTATCAACTTGTATTGCGGTTTCACACTATTCTAAAAGCCCCCATTTTTAAATATCTGTATTTACAATATTTGCTTTTAATTTTAGTGTGATAAAAACAATTTTCTTAAATAAATAAGACTTAAGAGGATGCAGAAGAGAATGTCCTTTATTACCTCAACTACATGGATTGAACAAAGAATAAACCTTTTTTACAAAAATGAACAAAAACATACACCTGACGGAGTTGACTGTGAGCTGACAAAAAAACCCCACAACATTAGCAATACTGACTAAAAAACATGTTTTCCAAAGATGCAGGAGACCCCTGATATAATGTTTTAATCCTTTACTATCACAGATAATATTATATTTGCAAATTTAGAGGTTATAGGCGGATTGTTCAACTCCATCAGTTGTAAAAACTGATGCCAAATTTGTTTTGTACACAGCAGTTAGCTGCATTTTCCTCAATTGCTAGCTGCCCCAACAACCTTGCGAAAGATCCAAATTCAGTTTACTGCTGCTTTAAATAAATCATCTTTGACGCAAGACGGAGTTGACATGTTCCAGCTGTGACCGTAGTAATATCAACATTGTTAATTTAAACTATTAAAAAATGTAAAACTTACCAACACATCAGTTGCAGTGCTGCATTCAACAGAGTAAGGTGAAGGTAATGGGGTCCTCAGATATATAGCTGACCAGACTATTGCCTAACTTAGTGAGGATTGTGGAAAAAGTTGACAGAAAATATTGTTTAAACTGCACTCTATACTTTTAAAAAGTACATCTACAGCCCTTCTTTTATATTTTAAATATAAATTGCCAAATTTCTAATTTTTTATTTTTTATTTTTTTTGGGCAGTTCAATATTGTGACCTCTTGTCTACAGATCAGACAATCAAACAAATTCACACCAAACAAATGAAAAATGAATGAAAAAACTTACATTTCTAAACAAACTTCCTTCAGATTTAACTTTTCCATGGAAATCATTATGAGTTTTTTTTTCTCAAGAGTCAGTGTTGTAGTGATGCTTTTTGCAGAAATGGTGATTTATGTGGACTGTCCCAATGAAGCGAAGCGAAATATAACTAAGTGAAGTAGCGTAAAGTTGAGTGAAGTAAAGCAAAGTAGATTACAGCAAAGTATAGTCAAGTAAAGCAACGCAAAGGATAGCAAATTGAAATACAGTACAGTAAAGCAAGCTAAAGTAAAGTAAAGTAAGGTGAAGTGAAGTAAAGCCAAGTTATGTTACGTTTGGTAAGGTACACTAAAGAGAAGTGAAGTGAATTTATGTTACGTGTGACGAGATACAGTAAGGTGCTGTAAAGTAAAATAAAGTATAAAAATGTACAGCAAAGTACAGCAAAGTAAAGTAAAGTACAGTTAATTAAAGTAGAGTACATTAAGGTAAAGTGAAGCACAGTAGAGTACAGTGAAGTCATGCTGTGTGTGATACTATCGCAACCACCCTTTACAATTGATAATAGGAACTTTTAGACCTTTGACGTACTCTGTTCCACCGGGTGTATTAGAACAGAGTGTCGAGCACTGTGGCTGGACCAGTTCACAGATAACACAAGGATTGCAACATCACATGATAATCTGTTCTCTGCCCGTCTGACCAGTGACTGACTTGTTGCTGTAGGCCTCCACCATTCTCACCTCCGGCAAAGAGGAAGAGTTTTGTCAATTTGCTGCGAAAGTCACTGTGATCTGCAAGCTGCAGTCACTTCAGTTGGGATTTTGGTTTGGTTGAAGAAAAATGATAGTGCTTTCAGATCCATTTTTGTTTCTGCGATTCCAAAGGCTGCTAACTGGTTGATCGACACTTAATCACACGCACATGAACATGCATGCACAGATATACAATTTGAAATTCTAGAAAATGCCCCTGGATACTGTTTGAAAAAACAGTATCCAGGCTCCCAACCAGCAGGAGACTCACTACATGTTTGCTGGTGAATGAAAGGAGCATTCAGCCTCTGTGGAGAAAGAAAGTGCACCAGTGGACAGCATCAGCATGAACCCTAAAGCTACAAAAACACATCAGTCTCAGCCCTCACTCTATCAACATTGAGAACTAAATTCCTTTCAGGAGAAGCCAAAACAATTTAATGACTGTGCCACTTACGCGATCTTGCTCATGACTTTGAATGGCCCAAATGTAAACAGTGCAGTGATTAGCAATTTGTTTGTGCCACTTTATACCACTCCATAATAGCGGAGTGGTTCACGCTTTCCACTCTGGAACCCAGAGCGAAGTCGTTGCTGAATCTCCCCACAGTGACACCTGTGCCGTGTTAACACATCCACCCATCTGGAAGAAACACCCTGCTGCCAGTACACAGTCGTGTAAAAGGGGACTCCAACTCTTTTCTTATCATGATTGGATAGAAGGTCACAAGGATCACAGATGTTGCCGTTGATGATGGGCTGAATTAATAAAGTTGCTGTCCATGGAAGGCTGTGACAACATTGAGAGCAGAGAGTGAAAGCTTGGTCTGGTTCAATTTAATCCTCTGCAGCACCTTTGGGTCCTGACCTAATCTTTCCCTGTAGTGATGTTCTGCCATGCGTGTGACTCCACCGTTGGCAATGTTTGGATTAAAGACAAACCGCGGGATTAAAGGCCTTTAAATGCAGAAAACCTTTTTGTCGCAAGACGGCTGAAAAGCAGCAAACAGAGCACAACTACGACAGAAGTCTCTCCGGGCAGATTAATGGTTTGGGTTTATTTTCCCATCTCCACAAAAAAGAGAAAAGACCATCATTAAATCCCATCACTCTTGCAAAGACGGTACGTTAAATTGATGATGTAGGACAGATGGACCACAGCCTCCCTTAAATAAGTCTGGAAAGGACACGCTGACCCACCGTGTTAATTCCATGTGCTGAATGCTTGCTGAAATCGTGTTTTCATGCGGAGATGCTAGAACAGAGGCAAAATGTCATATCAGCATGAGTCAGTTCTGTATTTATATATATAAATATGTAGTCACAGTCTCGAGCTTTAGCACAGAGAGAATGACAGAATGTCATTTTCTATCGCTGGTTGCGGCCAGCAACATGTTAATTAGATGACTTGCGGCAAGGTGCAGTAATGTAACCCGTTAAAGCTACACCGCAAGCTATGGCTGTGACACAAACTCTTCTTATTGCTGTCACCAGCAGATGTCTAACACACTAAGCAGCTGTCCTCCTGCTGATGGGCTGTAGAACAGATGATGACATACAGAATCTCGTGAACCTTATTGATTCTGCAAACGCCACCACTTGCACTCAGAGTTTTTGTTTGACAGGGCTCACAATGCAGCCGCGCACATCACTTCCATGGTAACACCACTCGATCAAACAAGAACTTTATACGCTGCCAAATTCCATCAACTAAAACATATTTATGGCTCGGACTCTGGTAGAGTAACTTTAGGAGTAGGAACTGAGATGAAACTGAGAAAGAAATGCCGGTTATGTATAAACTCACTTTGATTGCGGGTCACATACATATATATATATGTACACAGAAGTGAACGAAGTGAACGAAGACTTGACCATCTGATGTCGTCTAGTATACAACTCCCCTTCAAGGCTTTTTGTTTGCCTGCGAGTTGTTCTAAAAGGTACGGCAGACGGTCTCGAAAGAGAAAATTGAAAACCTGCTAACTGTGAGTCCAGGCAAACTGCATTGACCCACAGGCAAAGCAAAAGCTTCTCACAACGCAGAAAAGAAGCTGTAATTAATTGGAGATAAGTGCTGCTGTGGACATCACCATTGCTTTGAAAGGCTGAAGTGCACAGTGACATGATGGGAGATATAATTACTCCTCTGTGTAAGGCTGATTAAGTATTGGCGCTGCTGAAACCCATAGACGAGTGAAATTTTGCACAAAGAACATTGAATGAGTGGTATTGACACATGGAGAGCAAAGAACAACTTCCCTTTCCCAGAGGAAAGGAAGAAGAGAAATCCTCAGCTCCAAACTCAGGCAACAGGCAACACAGGCAACAGGAAAAATACTGTACGAGTCATTAGGGTTGCATCACTGACGCCAGCAGATTTTGCTCCCATTATTATTCAGTTTATTTTGTGTCAAAGCCTCCAGTCAAGATGGAGAAACAAAAGAGAAATGTATAATGAGAGTAGAACATCATATCTTGATTAGATGAAAATACACACACACACACACACAATTGAAAAGGCTAGTAATCCACAATCAAGAAATAAAGTGGCCCATGAGAGATTTCAGCATGCACAAATGTATAATGAATAGAGATCATACAGCAATCTGCACCTTCACATCAGAAATTGCTGAAGACATGTCGGGCACACCCACATCCTCATCATCACAAATGCAAACGCAAGGTATCTATCTGTATTGCAGAGGAACTGTAATGAGTGCTATCTGCTTTCATCAAGGGATGGTGCATTGTGGGGGTGGATGCACCTTGTGCCGAGGCTCATATTAGAGTACTGCCTGTCACACCGTGGTGAGGTTTTGTCTCGTCTTGGGGTTTTGTCTCGTCATTTCCCGTTTTATTTTGACAACCTCCTCTCGTTTCAGATCACAACCTTTCCTCATGTTCCACCTGTTCGTCTGACCCAATTACCCATTGTTTCCAGCTGTGCCTTGTTACCTTATGTGTTTAAATAGTCTGTCTCCCTTGTCTTGTGCCAGAGTGTCCTTTGTCCGTCACGTCTAGCCCTGAACCCGTCCACAGCCACAGCCACAGCCACAGCCACAGCCACAGCCACAGCCACAGCCACAGCCACAGCCACAGCCACAGCCACAGCCACAGCCACAGCCACAGCCACAAGATTCCACAGTAAGATGGTTGTTCCTCGAGGTCGAGTGATTTTCTGTTAATGCTAAGTTTTGTTATTAGAATAGGATTTTGTTTACTAGTTGGTCATTTTCCTCCTTGTGAGTGATTTTTTTTTTTTTTTTTTTGTTAAAACCTAGATTTGTTATTAGAGTATACTTTTGTTAGTTAGTCAGTCCTTTTTCCTCCATGTGAGTGATTTTGATTTTGTTGCCAGCTCAGTGAGAATAGTATTCTTATAGCATGTTTATTTGATCTCTCTGATCTGAGGACAAACTGCTTGTGAAATAAATTTACTTTTCTGTTAAACCTCTGCGTCAAGTCCCGGCCTGACACTGCCTAAGCAATACAAAGTGCATTGTCAGCGGTGATCCTGACCTGAAGCTGGTGATGTGTTGGTCTTGCTTGGAGACACAGGAAAAAAAACACAAACAAGATTTCTTTCAGCTGATATGCTTTTCAAAAATGAGTAAGAACACCCATCCATCATCCAGCCATTCAACCATCTGTGCTTTTTCCAGCAATGCCTCGTTTGCGCTCAGGGTTTTGATGGCCCATCTCAGCTACCTTGGGCACATACAGGCAAACATCTATTTGCGACTCAAAACTACATATTAGCTCTTACAATGTGAAATTCCCTCCATACTTTGGCAAAATACCTCTGCTCCAGTAAATCAAATATATGAAAGATACAGCAAAAGTGTTGGTTTTAGCAGGCAGATAAAACCAACCATTTATAGGAGTGGCTGCGTGAACAGCTTTACTCATAGAGGTCTAAAGTGTCTGGATGGTTAATTGTGTCAGGCTGCACCAGGACAAATATGTAGAGGTGAAAACTGGTCAGATTTGCCAAGTTTACACCTCAAACATGTTGGAAATAGAGGTATCAATGTGGAAAGTAAAAATTTAGATTTAAAATACAACAAAGCAAGTAATTTTTTTTGACATTTCTTGTCAGATCTTGCAAAAACGCCTCCATCACGTACAGATCATGAGGTTTACCTGTGTGTGTGTGTGTGTGTGTGTGTGTGTGTGTGTGTGTGTGTGTGTGTGTGTGTGTGTGTGTGTGTGTGTGTGTGTGTGTGTGTGTGTGTGTGTGATATAATCCATGCAGTTGGTTTCTCCACTTTCGTGACTGCAAAAATACTCCCCTTAAAAAACAAAAAAAGAGTTGCCTACAGCTTTAATTGCTGTACGCCGTTTCCGTTCTGCGCATGCGCGATTGTAAAGCCCGAACCGGAGCCAGGTCTCTCTTCCCACAGAGGATTGCAAGTCTTCATACAAAGGTAAAAAACATTTCTTCGGCTCCTTGCCGACTACTTCAATGGACCCAAACATTAACCGCCTCTCTGACACCCTTTTTGTGTATGTAGAGTATTGAACACGTACCGTGGCTGTCGTTCCGTGCCGTTGTACCCGTGTTGTTATGCTAACCGGTATAGCGAGCTAGTGCTGTGGCTAACGTTACCAGTGTGACGTTACCAAGTTGTAGTTAGCGCCGTATCTTAATACTAAGATGGCTCACGACAGCTTTTGTCCTACATGGGAGCTGCGGGTCCGTTTGGATTATCCGGCCACAGCCAGAAGGCACAGGTTCTGAGCGGTCACAAGCCAGGCAAAGTTAACCATGTTCAGCATCTCTAACATATTTACTATACATCAGGTTTGGATGAGATCGAAAGTTAAATAAATAAAAGCGACGCGTAACCCAAAGCCGAACCCTCAAGCTGTTATTTGGTAACATAATGGGCAAGACGATATAATAATCAAGACACGGCTTTGGTATACTCTTATATTCACCTTTATTCTTATTTTACATGTGGTACACTTAGCATGCAAACGGCTATTATAAAGTTTGCAACATTCAGCTACAACATATTTATTGCCAGCAGTGACCTTTGACTCTCTCTGTCCATGTAATCATATTAATGATTGTTATTGTGATATGATTGTGTTATTTCATAGTTCTTTGTATATGTAAATGCAATATTATCTTTCTGCGCTATCTTAATATCAGTCAGCGTGCCCTTCAGAGCCATGGAAAGTGCTGCTGTCTAAATACATGCAAAGAAGCAGTGTGTTCCCGCACTTATAATTTACGCCTCACACATGTATGTGTGTCAGTCAGCAAATCATCAAACGTCTTTGTGCTGTGATGACTTTCACTCTGGATTTGGGGTTTGTGAACGAAACTAGACCAAGAAAACAAGACAAACTAATGTAGAGCAGTGTGGGTTGACTGTCACTCAGCGTCATTTAATGTCTGTTTGCCACTTCATAACTAAGCATTTTAGTTTCAAGTTAACGTGCCTCCTGGAGAAAACTACTTGAATGTAATTCAAAACAGACTCTGGCAAATATCCTCAGATGAATTTTGGAAACATTTCGTTCAAACACTGACTTGTTGCATTTTTGTCTCCTCTGCCTCTAAAACCATAGAATACCCATGTAAGCGTTTTGATCATGCAGGTCTATCTTTGGTAGCGCTGGCGGTCAGATGGAAAGCAGCAGATAGAAACCATGAATATCACAATCTCATGATCTATGTCTGTGTATGAACACAAAGTCAAAAACACCCCATCCACCCCCACAGTCTGCTGTTGGAAAGGCAACATGTGACTCTCCTTGAAACTCTCAAACTGCTGTTGTGATTCGAGATTAAGGAAATTAATTCTCGACCACAGAAAGTATCTGCAGCTATCATTGTTACACCCTACTGCCCGAACGTTGCAGTCAGTCTGCTGAGTGTAATTTAGCAAACTTACCTTTTCCCTCTTACTTTCCCCTTAGTGTCTCTTTGTTTCCTCAAAAATGAATTTCAAATTTGAGTTGTGTTAAATGGAATACAGAGGAGCCCTTAGTATGTCTGATAACTGCTTGTGTAGACTGCAGTCTACTCAGTTTGATGGATGAGAATTATACTATTATCTATAACGTGACATGCGAGTTAGTCGTTGTTTGCAAACCTTTGAGACTCCCCTGGCAACAGAGAATTGTGAGTGGATAGCTGAATGAAATGCGTCAATACCTTCTGCATTAATTCTCAGACTCCTTGTAACAGCATGTCCTTGTTTTAAATATCTATTTCTTCTGCATGCGTGTGCGTGCGTGTGTGTTTGAATGCCTTCATTGTAGCTCCTAGGAGCTCATCACCACCAGTAAAGCTGTATAAGCACAGGATCGACGTGACCGAAGGAAGTGGCACGTCATACGGGGAGCTGCCAGCCGACGTCGCCATGAGCTACAAACCCATCGCTCCGGCGCCGACCGGATCCAACCACACCCCCCCAGGTTCTAACATCACATCGCTTCACTGTCGAGGGGTCAAATCATTGGGCAGTCGTGAAGGGAGGGATCTCAGTGCACTATTGAGCCATGCCATGCCACGCAGCGTCTGCCGGCGTGGATGAGGATGAACGCCTCCCAGCTGTGCACGAGCTGAACCATCGTAACGCCTCTCAGCGTCTCACTTTTGGACTGGTGGGCCACAATGAGTTCTAAAATTTAACAGAGGGGCTGCAGCAGTAGCAGATGGACAGAGTGTTTTGGTGACTCACCTCATAGGAGGAAAAAATATATCATGTGACATGCAGAAAACATGTGCTTTAATGTCAGTTGAAAATGAACAAAAGCGTTCCAACAGAATCAATGTCTTTGAAGCCCCACAGTATTCAGCTCTTTAGTGAAATTATTCTGAAAACACTGTAGCATTGGATGAAATACAGCTGCTATTTTATGACCTACTGACTATTAATATCATTTCTTCAAGTTCGGCGGGCCAGATTAAAAAGCTAAACGGGTCGCATATGGCCCCCGGGCCGTAGTTTGCCCGTGCCTGGTCTAAAACATGGGTGACTGTCACAAGTTTCACTGCACTACAAATACGCAGCTGGTATTTGTGACCTGGTATCGGCACGTATTTTACGAGAACAGAGTACTCAAGCCCAGTATCTGTATCAGTGCATCCTTACTGATGATAATACTGATGAATACTGGCTCTGTATTCTAGACATGTGGCAAGACTCAGAAAAGGCATTACAACTGAAATGTGTATATGTACTATGGACCCTGCATGTGTCAACTGTGGGATGTGTGGAAATTTACTGAGAAAGGTAGTGCAGTATTTCATAGAGCACAGTTTTATCAAGCAAGACGTTTCCCTTCAGCAGCAGCCACACTTGACCGCAGCACGGCTTCAAGTGTTTAACAGGCAAATAGAAAAGAATAAAAAAAAAATGGTTTTCTCTCTCTCGTTCATCCTTAACGGGTTCATTGACTCAGCAGCACTTTGGCTTTTTAAAAGCGTTTCCTTTTTATTACATTGTTGAGATGAAGCAAAACCACAACTCAGGAACTGAGGTTTGTCTTGAACTCTGCGCTGACTGCAGCTACCGCTTCATTATATTTGACATCTAAAATGAAATGTTATCCTTCACGTCGTTATGTTTTTAAAGAAGCATTTTATTTCACAGCTGACTTCCTCTCTTCCAGGGTCTTCTGTGCCCTCCCCATCTCTACCCTCGTCATCCAACTTCAGACCAGCTTTCAGTGATTTTGGGCCACCCTCCATGGGCTTTGTGCAGGTGTGTTTACACAATAACCAACACACGCGTGATACCTCCGAGGCAAACTGATGAATAAATCAGCCTATTTGTGCAGGAGCTGCAAATCAACTCTGCAGACCCTCCGGCTGGTATACCTTTGGTGCCCAGGCATCAACAAAAGCACTGAGAATTCAAAGCGCAGTTGGGCCTTAAACTCAATATCTGCTCAGACATGCAAGAAAAAGAGAAGGCCAGTCGGTGACTTCCAGACGAGTATTTGCGGAATAAGTTAAGTGACTAAGAGAGTCGATGGTCACTGGCTGGAAAATATTTTTCTTCCCTTCAGTAAGAATACGCTCCATTTCACTGAGCGCTGACCTGTGGCCCGACTGAACCAGTCACTGGTCTATTCAAATATATTAATAAATAAAAGCTATTGATGAACAACAGCATTTCCTATCTTTGGTTGGAATTTTAAAATAGCGCAAAGGACGGATAAAATCAGTGAAAGCACGGGAAGTGGCAGCTGTTAGTGGGGAGGGTCGAGGATGTCTTGGAAACGTCTCTCCTCTCACACTTTTCACCCAGCTGGCACGCGGCTGTTTCTCCCAAAAGTGAAGCAAACGTGTTTGACTGTGAACTAATGTGTTGTGGTGGAATTAAGTGCTTTCCAAGAATGGAGAGGGAAAAAATACGGAAAAGAGAGCATGGTCCGGCTCCTGTGGGCTTCGCTAGAAACCCCTGCGTTGCATTTCTCTCCAGGTCTTGCATTCATCAAATAGCAGCAGTTTCAAATAGCAGTCCGTGTGTGACCGTCGGGATTGCCTTAATTGCCTGTGATGTCAGTATCCAGCTGTGTTAATCCCCCATGGATCCTTTTTTTCCCCCTCCTGCTGGTCAACGTGCAGCCCGTCAAAGTCTCTCAAGGATCCACTTACAGCGAGCTGCTGTCCGTCATCGAGGAGATGAGTCGAGAGATAAGGCCAACGTATGCTGGCAGCAAGAGCGCCATGGAGAGGCTAAAGAGAGGTGATTTTTGCTATGACGTTGCACTTTACAATGCTGTTTCTGGGGTTCCATGTTTGGCCAACGCCTGCAGACTGGAGAAGGTTCCAGTTCGCTGCTTCCAGAACTTTAACACAGCCTGAATAGTGTTAGAACGTTAAGACTGAAACAGGAATGGGCAAACTATGGCCCGGGGGCCATATGCGGCCTGTTAAACTTTTTAACCCGGCCTGCCGAACTTGAAGAAATTCTATTAATAGCAAGTAAGTCATTTAAAGCGCTTAATACTGTGGGGGTTTCAAAGACACATTTCGTTGTAATGCTTTTGTTTATTTTCAATTGACATTAATGCATGTTTTCTACATATCCCATGATATACAGGTACTACCCGAAAAATTAGAAAATCAAGTAAAAGTTGTTTTATTTTGGCAATTTAACATAAAAGATGAAACCAACAAATTTTATTGAGCCATTACACGCAAATTGACATCTCAAGCAGTTCCTTGTTGCAACTTTGCTGATTAAGATTTTCAGCTTATTAAAACCACAAACCCACAAACTCAGAAAATTATTATAAAATTTGAGGGTTTTTTTTTAAGCTGCAAGACCTGATCAGCAAAATCCAAAGAAATAAAAACTTGAAACATATTGATTTGCATATTATTTGTTTATATAATATGTCAAATTCACCTTTTAAGTTGAATTGCAGAAATACAACAACCTTTTCAGGATATTCTAATTTTCTGGGTAGTACCTGTATTTTTTCTCCTGAGGTAGGTCACCAAAACTCTCCATCCATCTGCTCGGGCTCCAGCCCCTCGGGTCAAATTTTAGAACCCGTAGTGGCCCCACCAGTCAAAAACCTGCTGTTGCTGCTGGGAGCTTGACATACAGACCCGCCGACAGTTAGAATTACTGCTCTGTGGTGCACCTCATCATTGTACTTTGAACTAGCGCGGGTCGGCAGAAGCTGCCACCGTTCATGCCGTGGTTTTATTAGAAGCGACTGTTGATTTAACATGCTGTTGCATTTTCTGTGTCCAATTCAGGTATAATCCACGCACGTGCACTGGTCAGGGAGTGTCTGGCAGAGACCGAGAGGAGTGCACGCACATAACCTTTTCAGATGGGTCTCCTCAGTTGTACAACAGTTTTTTATCCTCGCATATTTGGCTTTTTATAGGTGCATTGCATCCTCCTCGTCTCCACAGTTCTCTGGGTTCACACACACACACACATCTCATTTCTCTTCTGTTCCGTTTTCTGTGACCTTTGCTTTTAATGCAATTTTGTTGTCAGTCTTTAGGATGGGGGTGTCACCTAGATGGTGATGGAGTGACATCCTGGTGTTCAATCCATTTTTTTCCCCAAGCTGAGACTGTTAAAAAATGTTTTGTCCTATTTTATAAGTTATTTAATTAATATTCCAGCTGGGTCTCATGATGCTTTCCCGAACATCATTAGCCATTCAATATTATACTTTTCTGCATCTTCTTCACCTCACATTTCCATTCACCTCCCTCTTGTTTTGAGCCACTCATTCACCGTTTCCCTCCGCAGAAAGTCTGTACATCTCAAGTCAGTTTGTTAGTATGGAAATTTTGTAAACCAAATTTTTGCATTTCGGTATGTATATCTTAATTAAATAACTTAAAAAAGAAAAACGAGTCAAGATGTTGTTTTTCGTGGGGACGGTCGCTAAGGCGTTAATGTCAACCTGTTTCTCAAAGGCTTGGCGGGCAAAATGTTGAGGTTAAAAAAAAAAATTGCTCTGTAGATTGAAACATATCAAAATGTGTTTACAGATATTTCAATTATGTCCTGCAATTCAGAAATTATTGTGCTACAATAAAACCCGACAGATTAATATAGATAAAAAAAACAAAAACAGTCCTCAGTCTTAAAAACACGGAGTTTGCGTTTTCATTTTGACATTGGTGATAAAACGCAACATTAATACTGATAGTTTTGTATCTTTGCCTTTCATATGGACTTTCAAGTAAACAGGGCAGAATATGACGAGCGCTGCAATACGAGGACTCCCCAGTACATCCCGTTACTCTCGACAGTTAAACTCCCAGGAAGACGTTTCATCAATTAGGCACCGTGCCAAAGTTGTCATGACAGCATCTTGATTCATTCAATAAATATGTATAAAATGCAATTTTAGGGATAAACATTTTTTATTTCCAATAACATCATCACAACCTCAGAACATGTCAATGAAGACGAGTAGGAAGTTGTCCTTTTGAGCACATACAGGGTATAATAAAAGGCTTTTTACATACAGAGTACATAGACAAAAGAAAAATTAAGCGTATGAAATAACATAAAAGTAACAGATTGTCGTGTGAGAATATACGATGGGAGTAAAGATGAGTGTTCCCCGCGACCTGACGTAGATGGCTGTAGATGGGTGACGGGGGGGATTTGAAAGGCAAAGCAGACGATTCCAAATGAGGACATGGTGTCTTGTGCCAATAACATGAAAAAGATTGGGGAGGGTGGATGTGCACAGGGGCAATTATGACGACATGAGACACATATGAACCCAGACTAAATAATTTTATAAGTGTTTAAGCTGCGTGTGTTTTAATACAGTGCCACATTAAAAAGACCTCATGGAACCGATACTGTGAGTGAGTTGTCCACCAACAGAAACTAGTTTTTCAGTGCCGCTGCTGCCGAACAGGACGGACCATTAAATGACATCTCGAGTCATGACTGAAGGGACTGGCGGCGAGAGCGTTTGGCTTGGGCGCATGGATTTAAAACAGAAAAACGGACACACGGATAGTGTCGACCGTTTCTTCTCCATCTTGAAATTCAACAGACATCCTCCTCCAGGTTTTACACTATCAGGACATTCAACCCTACAAAGAGAAGAGGAGATACGTCTCAAGACCTGATAGCACTGGAAGGGTGTGTGGGTGGGGAGGATGGAGGGGGCACTAGCACTTGATCAAATGACTACAACACACTGACTGTAGTGGCAGTGGCAGGCGGCGGTGTGTTGAACAGGCCCTTGTAGCGATTCTTATCCTCCTTGTCTTTGGTGCGGAGCCTCTCCTCCAGCACTCGCAGCTCCTTGGCCACAGACGGTTCCAGGGACGGGTCCAGTTCCAGCACCTTGGCAAAGTCGGCCCGGGCCTCCTTCTCGTTCCACACTGCAGCGTGAGCCTTGGCCCGTTTGTAGTAGGCCTTGACGTTATCTGGGAGGAAGGGGACGAGAGAAGAAGAAGAAGAAGAAGAAGAAGAAGAAGAAGACCTTTATTGATCCCACATTGGGGAAATTTGCATAATTACAGCAACAACAAAACAAAAAGGCTACAGTGCAAAAGGTCAAGAATTATATTAACTGAAGATATAGACAAAAATAAAATATCTAAGTATATACAGAAAAATAAAAGCGAGATAAAAAGCGAGATTTACATATTAAACATTTGAATGTACGTGTGCTACATGCTCTGCTATAAAGAAGTTTCTATTGCATCTAAATGAGAAAAAAAGAGGCTGGAAGTGGCGTGTTTGCGGACATGTCAACACAACTGTTTGGCATTTGCAAAGTAGCGCCACTTCCACGCTGATCAATAGATGGGAGTCAAATCGTGTTAGGCTCCTCCTCCTCCTCCTCCTCCTCCTCCTCCTCCCCCTCCTCCTCCTCCTCCTCCTCCTCCTCCTCCTCCTCCTCCTCCTCCTCCTCCTCCTCCTCCACAGCATTTACTGAACAACTGGTGGGTGATATGAGTAATATTGACCAACACTCGGCTGGGAAGTCTGATCCCGACCTTCATGTACGTGCCAAATTCAACAAAGCATCTGCCAAAAAACTCTGTATATATACACACACACACTGGTCAAGCACAGCAAGATACCAGCATGCACAATGACATCCCCACACCAGTGGGGCCAGAGGTGTAGAAAAACCACAAAATAATTCAGAAATGCATCACGCTGTGGCCTACCAAATAATAAAGGTCCAATATTACGCAAAATTCATTTTAGCAATAGCCTCCAATGATAATGTGACCATTTCCTGTCAAGGGATTCTAGAAATGAGGAAAATCCATTGTCTTATTTCGGTAAACACAACAACTTGTGCACAGCCAGTATGACTGATCCAAGTTCGGACCACATCCCTGCTTGGTTGTCTCTCAGTTTAATATAAATCAATCAATCCATCCATCCATCCATCCATAAGTTGGTCTACATGGACTGTTTTTAAAGAAATAATACATAAGATCAAAAAAGCAATCCTGTCTTTGTGCTCATTTGGTTCCAATCAAGACACTCCGGGAAGAACTGCTGTACATTATTGTGGACTTAAAAAAAAACTTTTTGAAATGCAAAATAACATGTTTAGGAATTTTAAACATGCAAATCAAAACACAATTAATCACAGCTAACTATAGAAAATCAGAGATTAATCTTCATTTAAAAAATTAATTGTTTGACAGCCCCAATTAAACGATCACTCAAGAATCGTTCCTCATGCAGTCTGTGTTTGTTGCTTTGCATACAAGTAGCACAAAACCTCTTTGTTTTAGTTGCCGTGATTTTTTTTTTATAATTTAACAGTTAATCACAGTTTTGACTGGAGAGTCATAAATAAAAAGGTGTAAATGTTTTCTCACTTTCTGTGTTTTAGTTCCTTAGGTCTTAGCTTCAGCCTACACCTGTTCGGTCAATGCATATTATAAGAATTATTGTTTTGTTTAATGTATGACGCATGTACAATATTGAAAAACGACTGAAATAAACTCCCTAAACAAACAAACAGAACAAACATTGCATACATTAAGGCACATATGTTGTGACAGCTCACTTCATCCCTGCAAGTTGCAAATCTGTAAATTTCACTTTGCTGTTTGCATGTCTAGCCACACACAAAAAGCACACATCTCAGCTGATGTCGCTAAAGTGGAAGGAAAGGAGAAAAGCAAAAAAATCAACCAATATAATTACAATACAGAGACACAAGCAGAAATCTCTGCTGCTGTGCCTTCTCCTCAAACCTCACCTTCATATTTGAAGAGCAGAGAGGAGCAGTGTTCAATCACTTCATAGTACTGGCCCTGGAGCAGCTGGCACTGGCAGTAGTTGAGGAGCAGTGGTGTGATCATGTGGTCCAGTTTCACCCAGGCTTCATCAGCTGGATGCTCCTGCAGCGTGACAGAAAGTCAAGTCAGGGCAAAGAAAAAGTGTTGTCGTTTTATCGTGGAAAAGTGACACTAAAATGTCTGAGCACAAACTCAGTGAGCCCACTGACCTTCATCTGGAGATTTTTGAGGCAAGCGACGCCGTTGTAGTATTTTTCTGTGGCTTCCTGAATTTTGCCCTGTTTGAACAGCTTGTTGCCTTCCTCGTGGATCTGAGGCACAAACTCCAGTTTCTCCTCGTCCGTCATAGCCCACACGTCGAGCTGAAACGACCCAGGGGAAAGAACCTGGACGGAGCAGAAGACTGCAGGTCAGTGGCTGTGAGGTCTTGACTGGTAAGAGAGGTTTGTAACGACAGGGATCCACAAACACGCAGTTAACGCAGAGATAACTGTTGCTATTTTTTTTTAATAACGGGCCAAAACTCTACAACCATTCACTGTCTGTTAACAAGACAGACTGCAGTAATATCAATGCTACAAAATATTATTTAAACTGAGCCTGTAAACTGCTCATTTACAGGCTCCCTTGGCCTGCCAGGTATTTCCAAGTGCTTGAAGGTCCTGTATCAATTAATATTAAAGTAAATTCCACTATTTTCTACCAATATTAAGTAGCCGCTCAGTAACTCGAAAAGAAAACGAGCAAAGTCCAACCTTCATTTGCATGCTCAACTTAGAATGCTAAAATGCATGGTTCCCGTTATCACTGATAACAAGCCTTCTGTAGCTCCCCCAGGTTTAATGACGACACCTTCAATCTTAGGTTGTTTGAGACAGCCTTGTTCAGTGCAGTGCAGCTTGATAGAAGGATAAAACTGTTATTCCAGACTGGATCAATGTGTTAGAATTCACAGCACAAAATGTAAAAAATGAATGTGAACCAAAAATATGACACAAACTTTCTGATTTTCACTATTGTTTAACAAAGAAAAGAACACGTGGAGAGCTATTTTTTTTTTTTTTGCTGTGACATCTACTGTTTAGATGACAACTTGTTGAAATTTGGAAGATAGGAGACAAGCGTCATTGTATTTAATGACAATTCCTCATGTTTTAATCAACTGTGAACACTCGTTCATATTAAAAGGAACAAAGATCGCCAATCAATTGAAGCAGTACCGCGCGTTTTAACGACAACGAAAACCATTTCAAGAGTCATTGTAAGAAGAACCGCAATATTTGACACAGTGGACCTAGCTGGCCTGATTTACAAGTCGTTGTTAAGTTAAAAAGCTTCAATGTGCTGCTTTGAATTCAGTACTTTCACTTACCTCCAGCAGCTCAATAGTGAAGACAAGAGGCTGTGGGTGGGCCTGAAGGTCATCCAGGTCTGTGTGGCCTAACGAGTGGTGCGAGTGGATCTGGGCGATGCCACAGCAGTGCCTCTGGCCTTCTAGGGGGTCCTTACCAGCACTGATGTTTCTCAGGGACTGGGATACAAGTGGGTACAGGCCCGTGTGCTGTGTGGGCAACGGGGAAAAGTTAATGTACTTTCACAGAGTAAAATAAACAAGTTAACATTATTACAATAGCTCGGGTGCTTGGGTACCTTGGGCTCGCAGGTGAATTCAGAGATTTCACCTGGTCGCATGGAGATGACCACTCTCTCCCAGACAGCCAGTTTGAACTTTTTGCCCAGGATGAGCTCCATGGGTTTGCTGCGCCCGCCCATCATCCTGGAGTCATCCAGGACTGTCCCATCGCAGAGGCTGGTGCGGTAATGGAATACCACCTGGTGGTACAGACACATTAGTGAAGGTAGAACCCACATTAACTCCTCTCAACACATTGTTCATTCTTACATTCATTTTGAAGGCATCTGTGAACCCTAACGCTCACCATAGCGGTTAACCTAATCCTTAACCATAACCCGAAACGGAAAAAAAAAGAAGTGAAAATAGAGCTCTGCGATGTGGCACTACGCATAGTGTAGCACTTTTCGATAGGTAGGTAAATAAAAATGGACAGAGCATCGGAAAACTGCAGTGTTCTGACAGCCTCTTCCCCCTCGGCAAAAAAAAAAAAAAAGCTCTAGGAACCGTAGTCCTGTGACCAATCACAGTGAGGTAACATTGACTGACGTGATTCAGCCACCAATTGCGTTTGTAAACATATCCCATCCTGTCCCGCCCTTCTCTTTCCATCAGATAAAAAAAAGAGCAAAAAGCAGAAAATGTTGCACGGCCAGGAAAAGACAAAGATTATTAAACGCCAAGCATACACAAAGGCAGAAAACTGTGCCATTTCAAGTCGAGGGCAATGTATCTACTGTAAAACCGCTGCGGCTGACAGGCTAATGTACGGGCAAAGACACGAGCTAACCCAGAAATAGCATTAGCTAACATGCAACGTCGCAAAAGCACAGAAAATAATTTAGACTTCACTTGAGTTTTCCAACTGCTGTTATCCAGTAAGTTACCTTGGTTCCATTTGAAAAGGCCGGTAGTTCTCCTCTGCCGGGGTGCGACAATTTCTTTGAGATTCCTTCTTCGAGAAGCTTGCGAGCCTCCTCCTCCATCCTCGGCCGAGTTTTGCTTCACGAAGACTGACGACGTTTGTCGAAGTGAAGTTAGGCGCTCGGTGAGGTCTATAGCGCCCTCCGAACACACGGCGACTAACGCGTGGCACGACGGGAAATGGCTACGCTTGTGATTTTAGTACGACTGTAAAAAAGGGTGTAAAATTAATTTTCTGATTGTAACGTGTAATGTGTCTTAATACAATTTCTCTTGTAGCTGTTTCACTCATTTGGTATGCCCTAGCCATTTCTACAGGTCTACAAGTGTTCCTACAGAAATGTTTGGAACATCAATACTTGTACAATATCTTGGGCAAAATCAGATATTTCACCTGGTTGCATGGAGATGACCACTCTCTCCCAGACAGCCAGTTTGAACATTTAGCCCAGGATGAGTTCCACCAAAATCACCAAAATGTCTTTTCAAAAGTATTTGTCTAAATGAATGTGAGCCCCATTTAGTACAGTATGTGCACTTGGATTCCCCCCTTCTTGTGTGTTTTCATACCATTCACACTGACATACCTGAGCATAGAACCGATTATATTATTATTATTATTATTATTATTATTATTATTATTATTATTATTAGCTGCATCAGGCCATTCATTTATGCAATTACCACTACCACCACCGCTACTCATACTGCCTGACTAATTAACATCTTAATTGAATACACAAATTCAACCAATGGTGATCAATGCTTTCAATATCCTACTTTAGCAAACCCCATAGCCGGTTCCCCGTCAACAAATACTTCAGGTACAAAGTCTAAAGGGAATAATACCCTGTAAGCAGCTTTGTGGCTGGCAAGCTATCACACTAATAGCACAATACACCGACTGACCATGTGGAATGTTTTGCACATTAACTTGGCGTTACGTTACTCAACATATTGAATAGCAAGGCATCAAACTTTGAGAGGAGGGAGGTTAAAATCCATTATCTTGTGAAAGCTTTGGACACAAGAGGTTTGTTTCTGCTTCCATCTCAGCTTTGTCGACTGTGGTCCATATTAGAAATCAACGAGCCAGAGACTAGAAAACTAAAAAAAATTCAATAAATATCTCAACACAAAACTAAAATATACAAAAGTTTTATTGTAATTTCACAGTCATTATTCACACAACAAAGAAAACACAGGCGAGACCAAGCTCCATTTGTTTTTTTAGTGTACACATAAAGAAAATTCAGTTCATATAGTGGAAACACAGTCGAAGCACTGAGTGGTTCGTTTTGTAGTGGTCATTACAATGACAAAATAAAACAAAAACAAAAAACTAGTTGACAGACAAACAAATTTTGTTAGACACAAAACAGAATTCATTTTTAAAATGGCAAACAGAAATATAGATAATATTTGGCATTTCAAGAAATGTCACTTTTCAAAATAAGGTAAGTAAAACAACTTGAAGCCTCTTCTTCCACGGACAGCACAGCTGATGTATATCACATGGTAGACTGGAGGAAATATTGGAGGAGCACGTTAATCTTCACAAACAACATGACATATGTTTGTGGTACAGTAAAATGTTTCGGGAAGCAGACGTTCACTTTACCTCCGGGGATGAAGAGAAGAAATCCAGGCACGAAGAAAATAGCACTGGAGACACCTATAAGGACATATTTCACCGTTACAGCCTAAAGTAAAGATCTCCTCCAGCACTTTCATCATTGCCACAACACAACAAGCCAAAAAGTTTAGTCATAGCTTTGTTTTGGGAGGAGTTTGGTACAAAGTACTGCAACAAGAGACTACCTTATTTGCATAGCACTGGCGTAGGAACTGCCAGCGGCTATCTTTGTCTGGCAATATTTAATTATTCCGGAAATAGGAATATAATCAGCCAATTATTTAGAGTTTTTGGCCAGATCCCTCATGAGAATTAAGTATGATATAGCAAAATTAGAGGCAAGAAGGAAACACGTGGCTCATCAGTTTCTGATTTCATGATTCTTTAATGCACAGTTTATAAATGTGCTTGAACTTTCACAAAACAAAATTGAACTGAAAACGCAGAAACCCTGATGAAATTATATAAACCCTTTTTCCACCAGCTTTGGTTTCAAGGACATCAGAAGACTGATGTCTGAAAAAAAAAAAGTGACAAAAGCCTTGACAGAAAATAACAGCGTAATATAATCCTGTCAATATATAATAGCTGCCAACACCACAGCCTTGACAGGCCTCTTCCTTGTCCTCAGCCAAACAGACTGTGCGAATATGACAGGCAGTGTTATTACGATGACTCGGAAAGCAAACTTGCGGGAGATGAATGCAATAACAGCAATCATCATGCAGCGTACTTGTCAGATACAAAGGCAAAGACAATGTACAAAAGTAGTTTAGATAAAGAACGTCTTGTTTCTGGTCAACAGTGTGTGTATGTGTTTTCATTCCTTACCTGCAACTGGATTCAGCTGAATGACAATTCCAGTGAAAATAAGAGCTGAAGCAAAATGAAAGAAAATTATGTCTTTAAATTAGGAAGAGAGCAAAAATAATGGCAATGCTTTTGTTTACATGACTGAGAACTAAACACCACCACTCTAGCAAATAGCTGATGCAGGGGCTGTAAAAGAGGGCAAAGTTCACCTGTCTGACAAAGACCATCTGGCGTGTATTTGGAAAAAAAAAAAAAAGAAAATACTTAACTCCTGTGTCTAATGTGATTTTTATTTAAGTGCACAGATATTATATTATTTTGTCAAATGAAACACTGTATATCAGTTAAGCTATAAAACGATTCTCGGATGTCAAAGTCCTATTTTGGAAGCATTATGGCTTCATCTGGACGACATACAAAAGAAAACTTACCGACTCCAGTGATGAGAAGAAGGAATGACGCGAGGACGATTCTTCTGTTTTTCTTCACCAGTGGATGTGACAGCCACCTGCAAGGAAAAACATTTTTAAATTGACTATCTTTTTTTTCTTCCCTTGTCTCCGCGTTTGGGCATGTCTGTGTGTATACCCGCAGCAGCGTGCAGAGAGCTGGGAGACAGAACTCAAGGTGCTGAAGGACCACTGGGAGCTGCAGTAGGACAGAGTGGCTGGGTCACTGCAGGGAAGACAAAAACTTATTTAGTGCAAAGAGACCAAAAAAAAAAAAAATAAAAAAACCCCAGGAGAAAAGAAAAATGAGAAACAGACTAAACTACAGGTCCGACCTGATCTTGAAGAAGTTACTGAAAGAGGAGTTGCCATTGCTGCCCAGGGCATCTTCATTTTCCAGGTTCTAGAGAATCAGAGCGATCAGTCAATGAAGTCTTTTACACCGCTCTTCACAACAACCCGACCAGAGTGCTTTTGAATAAAACCAAGGGAATAACAGGAGAACAATACATTCAGAACCATCGCATTAAAAGTGCATAAAAGACAGAAATGAAACATAACAACCAAGTGCAAAAAGCTGTTATACTTTGAAATACCTGGCTCACGATGAGCTATCACTGTAGTCAACAATCACAGAGCCAGTTGGACCTGTCCACTCTCTCTATCCACACAAATACTGATCACATTGCTCATCGTGCAATAAATGGTACTTTCGTGTCAATAACTAATACACTCATTGTGCAATAACCATTCTCTTACCTGCCTACACGTACCACTCTGGCACCTGTACAGACTCATGCTGCTATTGTGTTTTAGATGTACAAATATTTATTGTGTTTTTCTTAATGCTCTTGCTATTGCTTTGCTGTTGTTTTTGCTTTTTGGCACCATAGGGAGTTGCAATTCTAATCTCGTTGTACCCTGTACAAGGACAATAAAGGCTATTCTATTCTATTCTATTCTATTCTATGCTGATGTTCTCCAAGCACTGTTCTGCTAATGTGCGCAAGTCTGCACTTGTTAAAAAACTTGGCGTTGGATACGGCTCGGGGGGAAAACGGACCACGGCAACGGAAAGTGCACTACAATGACGGAATCTCAAGAAAAAGAAGAAAAGCAGAAACTGCTCCTCCAGGTATTAGATGGTGGAGTGCAAACGTCATGAAGCACCTGATATTTTAGGTTACTGTGCTCGACGGAGGCGGAGACGGCGGGCGAGGGGTGAGCCTGAGGTTTGGAGAAGGACAGGGGGCCGAACGTCATGTCTCCCCCCTCCCTGTGGCCGTCTTTGCCGCCCCATCCCTCCGGCTCTGCATCGGACACCGCTCCCTCCTCGTCCCCCTCCAACGCAAAGGCATCGTCAATGCTGAACTGGGCTGCCATTGTGATTGCCTCTCAGAGCCTGGACACCTGTGGCTTGATGCTCACTGAGGGTAGAGGGGTTGGAGGGAAAAAAAATTAATGGTGCAGAGAATTTCTTTGTATTTTTCTTTTGCATCCATTTCTTCAGGCAAGGATGAGCATATCCAAAGGCATATAAATAAGTGTTAAGTGACAAGAATACTTGACTGGGGCTTTCTGGGCGGAAACGCAATGTAGGTGTTCAGCTGGAATACGGTGTTCTTGCAAGATAAGATAGTGTGCATGAGCTCAGATAGAACTCGGGATGTGTGCTATAGTATGGTGTAAATTTCCTTTCACAATTGAAACGCACGCTATGGAATATTCTAGAAGCAACGTCGATAACTTCATGTTATTAGAATGTGAATAATCAATCCATAAATTGTGAAATAATATTTTTGAAGTGTTTTGAATAGGATTTAATTCATATTTTTAGATGGAATTTCTGCCCGGGATATTCTCTTTTCACGTTTACCTCACGCACTAACGCGTTGAATACTGCTGCGCATTTGAGTACCGCAGAGTTATGCAACAAGTTTAATACACCGCGCAGCTAAACAAAGATAAAACCCTCGGGCATTTAACAAAAGTCAGAGCCATTCCATTATTGCTTTCACTTGGCCCGCATACTTGAGGAGATGATCACTGTGTGTTATCGCTCTCTGCCATTGTTTGGGCTCTTTCCGCTAGTCGATCAGATGACCAGGATAAAAAAAACAAAACAAAAAGAACCCACTTACTGTCGAGAGTAGACGAAGTTTCTTCAGGACAGGGCCCGAGTCGACACAAACACGGAAAAACGAGGGTCACATATTTGTTTAGTTAAATGATTTCAATTATTAAGTAATTCTAAGAACTCCACTTTCCTGACGAATTCGAGAAGAGCTAAAGTGAAAAACTTTGGAGACTCGTCTTGTTTTCTAGCATCCGGCTCTCGATTGTACATGCCTGATTACGTCCAACGATCTCCTAGGGAGTCAGGCAACTTAATCAAGTAAGAGCTTATCGATTGACTCAACTATCACTGGGCAGTGTGTGGCGAAATGGGCGTAAAATCTGCTGGTAACCCACTTCGCACTTGCGGTAAAACAAACAAACATATATATATATATATATATATATATATATATATATATATATATATATATATATATATATATATATATATATATATATATATATATATATATATATATATATATATATATATATATATATATATATATATATATATATATATATATATATATATATATATATATATATATATATATATATATATATATATATATATATATATATATATATATATATATATATATATATATATATTTTTTCTTCTTTTCTTGTTGTCTCATTTTGAAAAGAAGAAAAAACGTATGGCAGTTTGGTTTCCAAGAGTGACAACTCTTTGGTGTTTTTTTTTATTGCAGAAATAAAATACAGAAAAATCAATCATCAGCCTGCAAATTCATAATGGTTTAGTTATTTGATTGATTGACACCAACAACAAACGATGCTGTTTTCTGTTTTATTCTATTAAGATTTCTATTTTATTTACAGATGTGTTTAGCTTGAATTTGTGACACCAGTTCAAGGAAGCTAAAATCCTAGCATATGCAATCATCGAAATCATCCATAAACTACAGAAGTAAAGTGACAGCTATCTGTGAGCAAGGTTCCAACCTGGAAATGTGAAGAAGAACAGTGACCAAATTAAATATATTTAAAAATTGTAATAATAGATGCAGGCTAATTATTCAGTTGCTTCTTGTATGAATGATTGTAAATATTTTAAAGCTCATAAATATGAAAACAAATCTTTCAACTAGCACACTCAAACTGTGCTTGTCTGGATTCTGCAAGATCTTTAATGTATGTCTAACTGACCTACAATAAATAAATAAATAAATAAATAAATAAATGTTACACAATACTGGAAAGGTAAAATGGTAAAATCCTGTCAGTAAATATAAACCTTGTTCCACAATAACATTCTAATAAAGGTTAACGGCGATTACAAAGCATTTTATTTTGATATCTTAACGTTAAAAAGACAGCTGAAACCAGATCATAATCTCATTTAGTATCTGTTGCCAATATGGCAAACCATGTGATTTCCAGCAAGTCAGAGGACCTGAATTAAGCAAACAAACAAGTCTAAACTAACAATCATAGATCAGCCAGTGCTGGTAGCAGTTTGGGCCAGTAGACGGGAAGACGTTGTGAGGGGAGGGAATTCATTTGGATGCAAACAACCAGGGCTTGAAAGAATTTCAGCATTTGGAAATACTGGACATTTGAAGCAATGTGAGTATTTTTTTTATTTTTTTTTAAATCATGCCTGAACTTTTGTTAATTATCACCAAACTTTAGCAAATTTGTTCAGAATATGTATTGCTTGAATGCTTTACACCAATTTGTCTGTAGTTTTAATGTAACTGGTTCACTCTCAGAGCAGTGGGATCACACTGGAATCAAATAATATATTTTTGCTCATTATTTAAAACAAGTGGCGACCACAGGCATAACTTGGTCACAGGTTAACAACGGAGGGGGACATTGCTTCACAGATTGCACCACGTATTGATTTTTTTATATTTATTTTGAAATCCTTGCAAAATAACTCTCTCAGTTTGTTTAACTGATTTGACTGCATTTACTGCATTCACAGATGAGACTTCTGGCCACACTTTGCCTTTCGCTACAGCTCATTTTTAAGGTAAACTTTGAAAAGGGAATGTAAAATTAAGGCCTTTCTGGTTAAGATCATATATAGTTGATAGTCTACTTTTGAATATGAGAGCTGATTTAATAATTTGTTTCTGTGTAGCTGTCATCATGCACAAACCTCCAGGTGACACCTGGCTCCTCCATGGATTTACCCTGCCTCTCAATCCAGACAGAGTTCACTGCTGCAGCTATCACTTGGCAATTCAATGGTCTCAACATTCACTCTTCTGTATCTTATGCAAGACTAAACACACTTTAATTTTATTTTTAACATTTTCCTTTGCCTTGCAGGTAAAAATATAAGTGCAGGTGTGCCTGGCTTTGCTCGAGTAAAGGATGGCGGCTTACATCTCTCGATACCCCTTGTGACGGTAGCCCACGAGGGCGAGTATACCTGCCTGGTGAAAGGCGACACTACAGAGATTTTAAGGACATACAGAGTTAGAGTAGATGGTAAGCCAAATTATAAAAAAGTCATCATGAATTTTAGAAACATCCATTT
Organism: Thamnaconus septentrionalis; assembly: GCA_009823395.1. Lineage (NCBI taxonomy): Eukaryota > Metazoa > Chordata > Actinopteri > Tetraodontiformes > Monacanthidae > Thamnaconus > Thamnaconus septentrionalis. The sequence continues at coordinate 6,568,098 of CM020501.1, read as the reverse complement.
TTCCCCCTAGTCTTTGACATCTTGTATTGCCCTTTTTGCTTCTCTGCAGCGTCAATCGTCTACACAGTCAAAGGATATGAAGGCCACATCATCTACCTTCCCTGCCAGTTACAGAGTTCCACCCCAGTCCAGGCCAACACTGTGTGGTTCAAAGACACAGACAGTGGCACCCAGATACAGCTGAATTTTGCCTATGACTCAACAGGTGAGCCGCATGTGGAACTGCTCTACCCTGGCGACCACGATCAGACCGTCATCATGAGAAACCTTGTTATGGAGGATGCTGGAATTTATAGGTGCTATTCTGCTGAGGGGGAGCAGCTGAGCACCGTTCAAGTTCTTATTGAAGGTAGGTCTGGCAGCCACCAATATCAGGCCTCTTGATACGAGAAACTAAAAGTATACTTTGAATTTGTTTTCTGGACACTTTCAACTCACGTCGCTTCCTCTCAGTTCGTCCCACCGCTGAAACCTTCTCATGCGAGGGTTTTGCCTCAGCGTGGGAACCATGCCAGGACGAGAACAGTCGCACAGCGGGACCAATTTTGCAGGAGTCCATTGCAGAGTTCTCCATGAATGCCTTCTCTCACCTGAGAGAATCGCAGCCCGCCGGCAACCTGCTCTTCTCTCCGATCAGTATCAGTGCGTTACTGACACATTTGCTGTTAGGTATGAAGGCAGCTCCTCCAGCACGTGATAATGATGAATTCACTTCTGCCAGGGAATCACAGTTGTACTGTATTGGATTGAAGGCCGTTGCTGAAATTAATTCTCAGCAGTGTTTCTTAATGTTTACTGAAACGAAGTTGAGCAAATGCTTCTGTGCTGCTCTAATAAATTGTTACTGCAGCACTTAGCTGGGTAAAAACTGCAGCAGGCAGCCTAGGTACATACATACATACATACATACATACATACATATATATATATATATATATATATATATATATATATGTATGTACATGTGTGTGCGTGTGTGTGTGTGTGTGTGTATGTGTATTTTAAAATATACAATGTACTCCAAGTTACAAGAAAAGTGCTTTTTTCACTTTAAAATGTCATGATTTTTCATCTACTTTTCTGAAATGTCATGTGCCTCGAGCAGTTCTTCTTATTGCTCTAAATTGCAGTCTGTCTGATAATCGTCTTCGCCACATGTTCTGCTATATTTAGGTGCAAGAGGCAACACTCAGAGAGCCTTAGAGAGCGCGGTCTCCGTGCCTCACGAGTTTCACTGCGTCCACCTCCAGATGAAGAAGCTGCAAGAGAGAGTGGCCGGCTCCATGCAGATAGCTTCACAAATCTACTACAACCCAGGTATGAGTGTATGAACTGTGAACCTGTCGAGGGCCCAAATGAGCTCTGGTGTTCATCGTGGAGTCCCTGTTCTTTTCAGAGATGAATATAAGTGACTTCTTCAGTGAACAGTCCATGAACTTCTACGGGGCGGAGCCAACCCGGCTGCTGGAAACAGGCGAGGCCAACGCGAACATGATCAACAGCTGGGTGGCAAATAAGACCAACAATCATATCAAAGAACTGGTGGACTTTCTATCACCCAGCACGCAACTGATCCTGCTTAATGCAGTCTCCTTCAGGGGTCAGTGAATTATCTTTGCCTTTAAAGTGTGTTCACGCGTGTAGAGACGGTTAAAAAGTAAAAAAAAAATGTGTGTATCAGGTCAGTGGAAGGTCAACTTTGAACCCAAACCAAAGAAAGGTATGTTCACCAAACTGGATGGGTCAATGGTGAACGTGCCAATTCTCTTTCACGACAATTACATGACGGGAGTGGCCTTCATGCCACATCTTAAGGCTCAGGTAGGAACAAACACACAAACACACAAACAAAACAAAACAAAACGAAACTACATGCCCACCTGGGAGGCAAACATTCACGCAGGCTGGTTAACTGGCATCAATACACTGGTTAAGACACAACATAAAACCCTCAGTGACTAATTTCTGCTATTTCCAAAGACCTCCATCTTCTTCCAGGCGAGGTCTAAAAATTCACATCTTTGTCCTTGTTGTCCTTGTGCTGCAATGTGGAAGAAATTTAAAAAGCCAACAATTTGTATAAAATTGAACTGTGTTTGGGGACTCTGAAGCCACAAACAATTGAAATCCTTTTATTAAGGATATTTGAGCAAATATTGAATAGAAAGAAAAACAAATATGCCTTACTCTTTTTACTTTACTTGTATTAATTCTGGACCCCCAGTGGAGCAGCCTCCATAAGCCATTCACTTGCCTGGAGAATATTTTCACATAGCTGCAAAAGGCATCGTCATAGGATCAGCACTTTTTGTGACATCACAAAGGCTCAATTACTGAAACTGTGATTTAGCACACGCTTACTGCAATGTGGGGTAAGTGGGCAAAAAAGTATAGCATGTATGGAATTGGTCATATCGAGGGAGTAGACCAATACCATCGGGATATATATTAGAAACATTATTGACAAACAGAAATAGCATACATTTGCAAAAATGTGCAAATGTGGGGCCTTATTCTGGAACAAAAAATCATAAAAAAAAATAATTTTTGGAATGCACAATCAAAACTATTTAAGTGTGTTCATATAAAACTGAATTAGTTTCCCTTTGCAACAGGTGGCAAAGTTTAATCTGACGGGCGACAGCAGCCTCTACATCCTGCTGCCTCGCGCCAGCACAGTGGCTGCCCTGCAGGAGGTGGAGACGAGGATGACATACTCAGGCCTGCAGAAGATGATCACGCAAATGAGAACAATAACTCCCAGGTCTATTGAGGTCACTCTTCCCCTGATCAAGCTGAACCACCAGCCGAACATGCACGTGCTCATCAAGAAATTAGGTTTGCTGGTCTCACGCCATCTTTCTCTGTCAGTCAGACCTTCCTTCAATGATCACACACCTCTCTGTTCTTCCTGCCTTCTGATCCACTTGGTTTCAGCTTTTCCCCACCACTGCAATCTCCCCACTTACCTTTCTCTCCCTTTTTCCCTCGACTCCCAGGCCTGTCATCACTCTTTGAGGGTGCCAACCTGTGCGGCCTCTACTCCGGAGACAGGCTGGTCCTGGATGATGCCAGACACAAAGCCTTCCTCGCGCTGACTGAGCAGGGGGTCGAAGCCGGGGCTGCCAGCTCCATATCCTTCTCCCGCTCCTATTCTGCTTTCTCTGCCCTGCAGCCTTTTGTCCTGGTGCTGTGGAGCGACGAGGCCAACGTGCCGCTCTTTGTCGGCAGAGTGACCGACCCGTAGGAGGGAGAAACGGCACCGACAGCCTGTCGGTTCCAGAGAAATACAGGCATTTTAATAATCTTACCGTATGAACGTGGGCTTCAGTTTGTTTAGCTTCTTTTAGAGTGAATAGTGGCCAACACACAAAGGCACCTGGCAACATTTCAATGAATAAACTCAGCAGTGAAACATATCTGCTCCACATCTGCTTGTTTTTGTGCTTCTGGGTGATTTTTTTTTTTTAAGGACAACACACAGCCAGTGAAATAACTTGGATTTATTATGCGAAGTAGTTACACAAACCCACCACTGGGTGGCAGCCACGCTGTGTGATTGACAGAGACAGTAAACACAGGGACTGCTGTAAGTGTCTTTCCAACTGTTTGGCCCCCTGCCCTCCAGCATCTTCGCCATCATGATCACTTTAAGAAAGACCAGTGCAAAAAAAAACAAAAACGGCGACAGTACAGGTTTTGTTGTTTTGTTGTTCTTGTTGTTTTTTTTTTGGTTTTTTTTGTTAAATCAATAGTTTGCCTGGTACAGCAGAGCAAAAAAGACCCTGAATCATTGAATTCACAAACAAACAAATACACACGGACGGTACGAGACCCAAAGGAGACTGTAAACACGTTGGCATTCAGTATGATTAGCTACGGTTGCACTCAATTATACAAGCTGATAGTGACTCGCCAAACATGCGGCTGCACTGCGCTTTGCGGATGAGAGGACTTACACGGGCGCGGCAAGGTACGACGGACAGGAGTCAGGAAATACAGTGACTGTAAAACGAACCGAAGGATCCGGAGACAGGAACGAGCTGCCGTCCGGCCAGAAATGTGTAACTCTATTAGATCACTGGCACCCAGCGCAGATCCAATCAAACAATGAGCATTCCCAGAAATGGATCTTTGGCGACCGGATAACACGATGATGCTGTTGTGGTTGTTGTTGTTGTTGTTGTTTTATCCGGGTTCGCTTATCTCGCCGATGACGCACCCAGTGTTGTGATGTGCATAGAAAAAGTCCAGGAGAGAGCAACCTCAGCTCGTGCAGCTGCTTGAACTCCATGTCGCTGCCCTCTCAAGATTTGATTCATTGCGAAGCCCTTTCTTTAAATTTGAATCCCAATTCACTTCTGAAAGGAACTGTTCTTTTTTTTTTTGCAGCCAACAAAGAGACACAAGGTTGCTGAAGGACACCCCGAATATGAGCAGCTGGATCGATTTTTGACAGTTTGAGGGGAAAAAAAAAACAACTCCTGGAGGCCGCTGACCGACTGCCGCCGTGTTCCTGTGAACTGGCATATGGCGAGAGCTCGGGGTGAAAGATGGACCGGGGAGTACATTTGATAGCCTGGCTGGCAGGCAGGCGGGCAGGCAGGCAGGCGTCTAGATGCTTCGGGAAAATATTCAGGCCGTGTGCACACACACACACACACACACAGTGAGCGGCGGCGTGAAGCAGACGAGCGGGTTTAAGTGCCCATTCTGAGCATAAACTTCCAATGTCTCGAATCATCGTCCATGATTATCCACGGTCCCCCGTCGCCAGAAGTGTTTCATTCAGGCTCTTATCCCATTTTACCCCCTGAGGTTAAACTGTATCTGTGTGTGTGTGTGTGTGTGTGTGTGTGCAGAGAGTGGGGGTGGGGGGATCTCTGTGTTTCCGTCTCCGCTACCAGACAATCTAGGACACATTAGCCTCAGAGATCATGTCCCCTGTCCGGAGGATAAGATGTGTGTCCGCTGCCGTGGTACCTGGTATTTGAAAGGTCAGAATTAATGGGCTAAGAGCAGCATTGATCAAACCAAATGACTGCCTTTGATTTGGGGCCCCAATTTACTTCAAAAATCTTTTACATGGCGACTGTCGGGCGGAACGCGGGTGGGCTTCCCAGGCGGCCGTGTTCTCATAAATTTGACAAAATGACAGGTCATTTGAATGGAAAAAAAAAAATGGTGACAAATGAAGAGATCGCCGCTCGCTGATAACGGGGAATGTGTTGCATCAGGCTGCTTGCATCCTATTAGAATCACGCTTTTTGGAGGCGAGGGCCCGAGAAAGCAATATCCGCTCTGCCAGCCGAGGCCGCCGACGCGAGAAGGTTTTCCAGCGCATCAAGACGCCTCAAAAGTTACAATGATCAGCGATAGGGATGGCGACGCACCGGCACTGCAGGACAGACGTCCTTCAGGGCGCTCAGCCTCCGAGGTGACGGCGGAGGTTCCCTCTCTCTCTCTCTCTCTCTCTCTCTCTCTCTCTCTCTCTCTCTCTCTCTCGCCTTCGTCTCTCTCCCTCTCGACATTTTCAGCGGGGCACGTGGAGAAGACACAGACCGCACGGACGCAAAATATGTAGGCACTCAGAATCTCATAGCCCTCTCCCGCAAGCGCACGCGTGCACACAGACGCACGCACACGCACACACACACACACACACACACACACACACACTCACACACACATGTTCGTGGACAGTATGTAGCTGTTCAGAATCCACAGTCACCATAAAGACGATGAAAGACATAAGAACACTGAGACAGTAAAGGTACAAATCCACCGATGGATTATTTTGTGCTTCGTAATACAGTGTTGTGTTGTTTTGTTTTGTTTTGTTTGCATTAGACCAGCAGCCACCTGAAACCAGCCACGGCCTCCAATGACGTACGTGCGCTCTCCTGCCGAGGGACGAGCACACTGTAAGTCGCCGGGACGCCTCTTTGAACTTCAAACTGCTTTGGAGAACATTTAACCCCGAACGGCGCGTTCGGGCGTGAACTTGGACGACGGAATTATGAGCCACTTTTTCACGTCACATTTAAGGTCTAGAGCACGAATCCTGCGAGTAAATTGTTTTGCTGCGTCGACACTTTTTAATGTAGACATCGGAACATCCTGGTTCACCCTTAGAAAAGAAACACTCGAAAGAAAATCTCATCAGACGCACGTTATTACCATCAGTAATAATAATAATAATAATATGCATATCATATACTGATACCCGGTCCTTTAATTATTGGCATTAAATGATAGGTTTCATTTGCAAAGTTATTATTATTGCATGTTTATCCTTTGATCTTAGTGCTGCTCCGCTGTTATCGACCATCTTTCATTTAGACGTGTGTGGGTGCATCTGTATGTGTGTGGGTGTATGTGTGTGTCTGTGTGTGTAGGTATGTGTGTGTGTGTGTGTGTGTGTCTGTGTGTGTGTGTGTGTGCCTGCACAAGCGTCCTGTGTAATCTAGTCCGGTTTGTCACTGCTGGGTGCTCCCTGTTGTGTGAGCGTGTGCCAGTACTCCACTTTCTTCCCTTTGTTCTTGAGACACTCGAACCAGTGTTTGAGCCTCTGTCCGCTCGCATTGATGCCCAGCTCCACTCCACCTGCGGTTGGAGAAGCAGAGAGGGGGAAACAAAAAACATGTCAGCGACTGATAAGCAATGTTGGAGGCTCACGAAGAGATACAGAGAGCAGAACAAATCATGGAAAGTTGCCCGTCTGCAGTAATGACTCAGCCGAACAAGGAACACAACTTGTTCATTTGGATTGGACAAGAGGGTTTCTTGTAACTATAGTGGGAATTGAAGTATAAGTGCTGATATACAGCATAATAGCATTGGGATGTGTGTCTTTATGTGAGGGTTCTGAGACTTTGTTTAAACAAAGTAAAACCCACTGAAATAACTTGAAAATGGTTTTAAATAAAAGTTTACTGAAAATTAACCAATGAAAACCAGACATTGCTTTTGGATAGTGGCTCAACAGAATCATTAATAAAATGTAACTGGCCTGGACAAAAATGCTGGTACCTTTAGAAAAGATTGAAAATGATTTGACCACAGGGACATGTTAAACTAATTATCATTATTAGCATCACAGGTGTCTTCAAACTAACTAACCTGTTATTTATTATTATTATTTTTTAAGATTATTCTGTTGAACCACAATTCAAAATTTTCATGAAGCTGGTTATAAAGTTCGATGCAGAGTTTGGGGTCAGTGACCCCAAGCTTTTGAGCAGCAGTGTACTCTGACAACAATTCCTCTCATGCGCTTGGCAAATTATTGCAACTGTTGGATACAGATATTACTTTCTAATATTGGGAGCAAAAAACCCCCAAAACAAAACAAAACAAAAAAACCCAAAACTCCCTCCAGACACATCCAGGACATTTTGTTTTCTTATTAGAATTTTTTTTTTTTTCACGAATATGAAATCGACCTGGAATAAAATTGATCAAACACATTTTTAAGGACTGATAAAGGTACTTTTTAAAACCTTGCTGTGATGACAGCAGAGGAAGGAGGAGGGAGGGGGGTTGTTTATTGAAAGACTGCAGGAGGAGCAGGCAGAGAAGCAGGAAATGACTCAGGTGAAGTGATGGAAGGCGTTGGCAGGGAGGCAGACGGCGCGAGGCGGAGGCGTGTGCAACGGTTATACCCGGCTATTTTACAAAGCCATTCCCCTGGCCACGATTGTGGCGCTAATGGAGTGTGAAATTTTAAACATGGCATTTCGGCCACGACGCCTCCAAACAGCTCGTTGCTCGGCGAAAACTGACAGCCGGGCATAAACAAGGGTGCGACTGCCGCGGGAGGCGGGGAAGAGCAGGGGGAGGGGAGGGGGGTGCACTGTTTCCCTTTAAAGGTCCCGTGTGTAATATTTGACTTGATTTGTAGTTCACGGGCAAGCTTCGGAGGGGGAGACAGAGTGAAAGATGCTGCAATCTACAATGTCACCACTTGATGTCCCTGTTTCTTCTTCAAAATCTCCAAATATTACACACTTGACCTTCAACTCTCCCTTCACGGCCTGGGCTCACGCTCAGAGCCCAGAGCAGGTTAAAACCTGGTGACTGAGTTCCCCGATAGGATCATCAGAACCCACACGTTCGTCAGCACCCCCTCCAGTGCAGTAGCAGCAGCAGCAGAAGCAGCAGTAGCAACGACGACGACAACTCTCCCACCGCCTCCAAACAGAGATCGATGGAGTGTTGTCCCAGCCTGCAGGTCGCTAATGACAAACAGTCGGCCGCGCTGACACCGCGGGGGAGCGGAAGAAGGATGAGGAGGCCCAGCCTGGCGAGACGACCCAGGCAAGGGCGAGGTTGGTCCACGCAGGCCGGCAGCCAGGTGCGCGCCAACAACTCGCAGGTTTGCTTTTTTTTTTTCTCTTCTTTTGTGTCCGCTTTACTTTGACCCACGACAAAACTTTCCTCCTCCACACATCTGTCTCTTTCAGAATAAGGCGACAGAGACGCAAGATGAAACTGAAACTGCAGATCTCTGCAATCAGTCGGCTGTAGACGGCCCTTTGTTGGAACCGTTTCTTTTTAGCATCGCACCAGTTTAAAGCACTGACCTGAAAGACTTAAATGTTAGGTCTAATTGAACGTTTTGACATCCATAATAACTAGGGGTGTCAGCATTAACGTGTTACTTGCGATGAGATTAAATACAAGGCATAACATGTAAATCTTTTTAATCGCACTTTAATCGCATTAAACATACAGGTATTAACTGCACTCGACTTCACTCACACCTCGTTCCTCCAGGAAGTGATATCCTCGCCGGGACTTGCGTGCGTGCCAACGATACACAGATACACACACAGTCCAGAACGCTGCTGCAAGTGTTTTTGGTGGCGAGCGCAGAAGATGCTTGATTCAACTCAGGACAGAAACTCAGTTTTCCTTCCTTGTGATTCTTTGTGTTTATATTTAAAAAGTAGTGTTCTCAACAACCTCCTGACATACATGTTTTGTTTCATTCAACTTCATGTAACAAAATGCATATTTAGAAAGTGAGTCTAGATGCACTGTTCTGAAAAATTAATAATCAAAAGATCAAAAAGAAAAATACTTTCTTTGTGTTCATTTGGGTTTACAAGAGACTCTGGTAAGGCAAGCATGGACATACAAATTTTATTCTTAATTGTAGTTAACTATGGAAATTCAGAGGTTAATCACAATTAAAAAACTGAATTGTTTGACAGTCCTAATAATAACCCAACTTTTTTTTTCTGAAGAAATGCGACTAGTTAAATATAACCAATGTAAATTACAGCAACACTTGATCATTTTATGACACTATAAATCTCTGGGCGTCTTGTCTGGCTCTAAGAAGCTAACTTATAAGTCTATGTTGGCAGCCAGCTGTGTCTGGGTTGTCATTCTCACATGCAATGAATCCTAAAAATCAGAAAAACTCCATAATGTTAAGAGGATTCGGGCAAAAACCCATGTATAAAATAAAGCAACAGTTGCCAGAAGCACGGGTGGAGGATTCTATGGGCCAAACAGTCCATAGAGAGGATCCCGTAATTAATACCCCATGTATTTAACCAATATTTAATCCCAGGATCCAAAAATTGCTTGCTTCTCCCTTGGCTACGACATTCAATGCGAAGATATTGACGAGGTTTCATTAAAACGGCAGGGCAGCGAGTGTCTTATTCTCCTTGAATTGCGCGCCGACTGTTAGCCAGTTGTCATTTGCAGCCACATTCTGAGGGCAGATCATCCCTCTGTAGTCTCTCTCATCCTGAAAACATGCCCCACTTTCACATCCCCTTGACTTCCTCCATTGTTGCGCGCGTCTCTTTGGTGGCTTTCCTCTGCGAGAAGTCCATCCACCTTCGCAGGCTGCTTCCCCGCAACCCCTCTGATGTTCTGTCACACAAAAAAAAGAGCTGGGGGTGAGGTGGAGGGATGTTTGGGCGAGCTGGGCCTGCAGCAGAAGGAGCTCTCCCCTCTATCAGATGAACAGTATGGTGCCCACTGTGGCGCCAGCGCCCTCTCTCCTGGTCATCATCCTGATTTAACTGAATGCTTTATTTCCTTTGACAGCGACCGTGGGCCTGCGCTGGTGTTAAGCAGCAGCCCTGGGGAGGGAGGGGCGGGGGGTGAGTTGGGGGTGGTGAGGGTGGGGGCTGCAAAAGCTACTGCGGCTCTTGTCACAAGAGCGAGGCTGCTGCCTCGCCTGGAGCTGCCTGAGAGAGTTTGATTTCTCATAAATTGCATACTGGCATAATCATCTCTGCGCTTTAAAAGCCCTGGCTGTTTTGCCTGTTTGTGTGTGTGTGCGTGTACCGCGTGTGTGCGTGCGTGCGTGCGTGCGTGGGCGCGCGCGCCTCCCAGTGTGGATGTTTATGTCTGCAAGACAAGGCTTGTTTTTCAAATTTCACTGAATTTCTCATTTGTGGACGACACCCCCAGTGAAAACCCATCAAGGTGACCTGCTGTTCGGCGAGAGGCTGCATGACTTTCATTTAGTTCATTTCAAGATGCTTGCGTTCACTTGATTAATATAGTACCGTTAATTTTGCCCGAGTGAGTTATGTGAGAATTATATTCCATCTAAACAGAGTGTAAAACCTCTGCAACATTCTCGGAAAGTATCTGCGTTTTTTTTTTATGGCTGTCCCAGTTTCATTTGTTCATTGTGCATTAGCTGAGAGCCTTAAGTTGTGGGATTTTGTCCACCAGTGTTGGTGTTCCTTCTCTGTGTGCTGCTCTCCTCATGCTTAAACCCTTTCTTATGATGGGCGAGAGGACGTGTGTGTACACGAAACTCCCTGACGCCTCGTCCCTGTAGTCACTCATTTCTCCTTCTTCCAGAGGTAAACCTCAGCTGCTGAATGCTTGGCTAATCCTTGGCAAATGGGTTTACATGGCTAAGAGTCTTTATATAGTTCGCTTTTGTTCATGAAAACGTTCCGCACCCCTTTTTAGAAAAACACATTATGGATTCCTCTTGCAGCCTTCCTCACTTCTCCGCTCTGAACGCGGAACCTGTGCTCTATCCCGACGTGCACCTGACCAGAAATGTAAGGATGCGTGGCTGCCACACTGCCTGCAACTGCTGCGATTAGTCAGCTTGTTGGTGGGGCTTTGCTTTCCAGAGACAACACAAAGCACATGGAGGATACGCCGACGGAAGAAGTTTGACGCTGCAGGGACGGTGGAAGTATTGGATCCCAGTGGATAGAGAGGTGCTGATGGTAAAAAAAAAAAAATTCTAGTCACTTTAAAAGTCCAGCGTATAATATTTGGCTTGATTTATAATAGTTATATTGGTAACAACTTAATATACTGCCCATCAATACATTAATAAAAGTGTATATTTACAGTACAATAAAGGTTATTTGGTTTTTCTACCATTAGAATGCTTCTTGTGTAAGAATATACATAAAACAAAAGTCTTGCTCCTAGTTAGCTGCCATCTTGCACCACAATATTTCTAAGGAAGCCTGGTGTGGACAATACATCTGCCTAACAGCGCGTTTCGTAGTTTTACGGTGACCGCTCGGGTCTTCGAATAAACCAATGAAAAAGAAGGTGGACGAGGTCTCCAGGTTTGGGTGCGCAGGCCATCGTAGCTCACAGGCAAGCTCAGGAGGGGGAGGGAGAGTGCTGCAATCCAAACTGTAACCACTTGATGTTTCTGATTCTTTGTCAAAATTTCCAAAAATTCCACATTTAACCTTTAAGTTACTTTTAAAATTGAATTGAATTAAATATATATATTTTTTTGACTTGTTAAAACCAAAATGTACTCAAGTTCTTGTAAGTTGGCAATTTGAGCACTGAAAAATATGTGGCCGTGATACAGTCGCATTGTTGGAAGATAAAGGCCTAAATAGGTTAAATAGTTAAATAGCCAATAGCTACTTAACCTATGTCAGTAGCTGTTAGGGAACTGTTCTCCCCGCTGTTCTCCCACTGCAAACATTTACATCTCTGCTCTGTCTCACAGCAGCCCCTGCGTCCCTGAAAGTGTCTGCGTTGGTGTATCTTTCCATAAACTGCAGCAGATTGGCGGGTGAGTCCAGGTGATTGTATTTGACGCTGGAGGGGAAAACACGGAATGCCAGTCTCCAAATAACGTCAATCGGCATGCTGTGCTTACACACTGTGTGTGAAAAAATGTTGACAACAAACAAATAATACCAGTGACTGGGCAAACGCGATAAATTCCAACTCCGCTTCTGTACAGTCACACCAGCAAACCAGAATAAAATGTCAACAACAACACAGACCACATGCTGAGACCAAGATGCAATGCTCTTGTGTAAAGGTAAACGTTTCTCCGCTGCAAGAAACATCTACTTTCCCACTGCCGGTGAAACACTTTGTTACCTGATTCAATGTGCCCTATTTGCCTTGCGGCTTAACACATTAAAACGGGGGGAGGGATATTAATGTGGAGAAGACTGGACTCCCTCGGAACGCCGGCTCTGGCCCACATCCAAGCTCGGATCAGATTCGGTGCCCCAGTTAGACAATACGCTTATTGTAAACGTACAGCACAACATTAACGTTCACAACTCAGACAACAGAGGTTCAGATTTGCTCGGCCGGGAAAGATGAAATTACCCGTGAGCCCTTCTTTCTTTCTTTCTTTCTTTTTTTTTTTCGCAATCGATCGCTCCCAGAATTCATCCCCGGGATTTATTGCCGCTGTTTCTTCTGTACTTTTGACCTCCCGTTTTCCTCTTTGCTGTCATGTTTCCTCCCTAATGGAGCGTCTGAAACCTCACCTGTTACCATGGGACATCCTCAGTGTCTCCTGCTAAGCCTATTAGCCTCCCCATTACTGCTCGGACTCTCACAACTATGCGCTGAGACAGAGTTGACAGAGTCGCCTCAGCCTCTTTATCAACGCATTTCTTTTTTTTTTTGCTCCCTTTCCTCTGCATACGCAGTGTCATTTTTCTCACAGCCCTAATTAGCATAAACTGGCAGGCTCGTGTAGCTAAACGTGTGTTGATAGCAGTAGCTGCTATCTGGGGCTGTACTTTTAGAGCCATGGCCCTCCGTTTCCCCAGCACTGCCTATTAAATCACTGGGCTTATCGAAACGCCGTCTCCTGCCCATCCACTGCCAAACACACACATGTGACACAGTAAAGAGCCTAAGATGCTTTGATCTGGGGGTCTTGCAGCCCTCAGGGTGGTAATCCATTCCGACTGTGCCTCCCCAACGCTGTTCCTTCAGCAACTCCCTAAGCTTCCGCGCACTCCAGCTGCGTAACGTACACACCAGGCTGCGCCAAAGCTGTTAAACGGTCGGAAAAAAAAGAAAAAGCGGCAATCTGATGTGCCAGGAGCCCGAAGGACGGCCACTCAGGCGGAACGCTCCTCCCCGTTTTGATTCCTAAAGCCTCCGCAGTTCCTTTTCTGCCCAATCTCCGTCTCTATTCTCCCCTTGAAAGCCTCATAATTCCTCCTCATCTCAGAACTCTCTCCCTTTTTTTTTTTTACCCCTCCCTCCACCCACGCTTGGCCTGGATTATTATTATTTTTTTTTAAATGTTTCCGGCAGTTGTCCTTCCACTCTAACAGCCCCATGCAGTCGTCTGTTCTGCTTTGCCATCAACCCGGGGACCACGGCTGTAAGGCAACGTACCTATGAAGTCGTTGCTCATGCCCAGGTCGTAGTCCCACACTGAGATCTCCAGGGTTTTCTTCGCCAGATGGTCCAAGGATACTTCATACGAAAACTCCTGCGCAGGTGCCGCACACAGAAGCATATTCATGTCAGTGAGTCAAAAGTGCGGAGAGCATAATGCAGCTGCATAAGTAATTGAGCAGAGTCTCTGCATTGGCTGCCGTGGTGGAAGAGACAAATGTCAGGGATGAGGTGATTTAAGTGGAAGGTATGCCGCGACGGCACGCCCGTCAAATGCCAGATACGCTTCTGAACGTCTCATTGAGCGAAGCAAAGTCTTCAAGAGGAGCGCCTTGGTGTGTGCAGTCACTGAGAGGCGGAAGAAGAGTTTACCTCGTTGAATTCAGGGTTGAGAGTCTTTTTCTTCACTGAAGTCTTGTACTTGGACTTCTTCCCCATGTCTGGCTGTAAAATGCTACGAGAGAGAAAAGGAAAAGGAGACTTAAAGGGAATGAACGACGTTTAGACATTTCAAGACTTTCAAATAATCAAATACATTAAATAGATATTAAAAGTCAATCAAAGTTTTTTTTCTCCCATAGGTTGAGGGTTAAAATGTGTCTATGAATCTATATCTACATGAAACCACAACGAAGAAGTTCATTTGGCAAAGCAAGTCCGAAAATGCACAAGCATACAAAACTTTAGCATTTATTATTTGTTTTGTTATCCTCTTACATGCCGCAGTTGGATGATTCATTGGTTATTACTTGCAATTATGCAGAGCAACCCACACACTGGCTGTGTCAGTTGAGCCAAAGATCAAAGTCGGGTCTGTTAGAGACGACGTGCTTTTTCCTCCCTAAAATCTTAAACTATCCCACACTTCACCTCTAACTTTGCAAAACAGTCCCCAGAGGGACGAGGTTGTTATTGAGCTGCGCAGGATAGAAACACTCGCTATGACATGCTAATATGCACCTCTCAAAAATGGCTGGGACAACCATAAAATCAAAGTAATTAACCTAGAACTTTTTGCTTCCAGTCTTTTGCTCTGTTGTGACAGCAAACTTTGCCGAACAAAAGGGGAGACAATACGTCTGCAAAGTCCCCCCCGAGAGATAAATGTGACCCAAAAGTCTTTTGAAGACAGGAAGTGTGATAGAGCGAGAGAAAAGAGAAAGACGGTAGACCACAGCGAGATCCTAATCGTGTTGATGTCGCGGGAGACTGTACGCTCCGGCAAAGAGGCAACAGAAGGATCGCTAGAGGGCAATGGGAGTCATCATCAGCATAAATTCCACGTCAAGATGTTAAGGCAGTGAGATATCTCACTCTTCCAGCACTCCTCCTGCCAGTGATGAATCCGGGGCCTGACAGCTGATGCATGAGATGGGCTTGCGGGTGTCACTGCCGAGCCGGAATCAGAGCAGAGAAGTGAGAGAGTGATGAATGGAGACGGGTGTGGGGGCGGAACAGGAAGCCAGGGGGGGAATTAATTGACTGAGATCAAGGTGGTGGCTTGAATATGGCAACGCATATTGTATCATAATAGAAATGAAAGAGCTAGAGGAGGAGCAACGAGGATAACAGCAGAACTAATGTTTTAAGACAACCCGAAGTTGCCAAGGTATTACAATTTTCTTGAATTTGCTGACTTGAGGACCTGAACATGGTTGAATTCATTGCCAATTTCTGTCAGTGGTGGTCAGTTTCAACTGTCTTTTTTAATGCAGTAATTTACTGTAGCGAAGTAAAGTTTCATAGTAATAGTAAGGACATTCTTTTTTATGAATGTAAGTTTCAAATAAACAAAACATGTGGGGTTAACATACCTACTGTATATATGTGTATGTGTATATAATTTGTTTTGGGATATGTTTCATGCAAAACTGCTCTGCTGGAGTCAGGCGTGACAAATTAGGACAGGGCAGGATATGGGCAGAACAAAAGGCCTTTCAATAAATGTCACGTCATGCAGGCACTGCTGCAATTATAAAGAGTCAATAGAAGAGTGGTATTGGGTTGCCTTCCGGCTACTTGGTAGTGACGATGCCCTTTGTACAGAAAACCTTGAAGCATGTGGTGTTTTAATTCCAAACTCAATTTTACTACTTCAGCTTTTTAATAATGATAAAGGTCTTAGAGGTCCAGAGTGTAAAATTTCAAATAACATTACATCTTTAGGCATGACATGAAATTAAAAGAGACTGGGACTTTGAAGCCTTATCGCAGAAGCGTAAACGCAGTGCTTCTAAATTATTTGCATTTGCACATGAAAAAAAATAAATAAATAAATAAAAATGTAAAAAAGAAAATTGCTGCTAAATAACTGTCACATCTCCAAAGTGAAAGGTGTGCAGTGACAACCTGTCGTTACTGTCGTTGGCAGCTGTGACCTTCTCTTCAACTGTGTATCAGAATTTCCATTTTAAGTTAATCAGCCAATGACATGCTGCAGAAAACCTTTTTTCTACCATACATACTGTGATATCTTTGCATTCATTCTGAAAGATATATATATTTCCCAATATATGATCAGTTATAAACCATGCTGTTTCGCAGCCAGACTGCCATCCAAAGGAAAGGAGACATTAAGAAGAGAGGATAGTTCAGTCTCAGCCGTGCCTGCTTACATATTACATACAGTTTAGCTCCAGCTGGAAGTTTCCAGAGCCCTATAACAAATACTGTTTGACAGGAGCATTCATTTAATGACAGAATAAACCTTAAAAAAAAGGAACATCCTTTATAGCATTAGGCCAAATATGCATAAATCCCAATAAAAATTTAATGTGAGGGATCATTTATAGAGCGAAGGTCTGGTCTTCATCGATAGGGTGGATAATTCATTTACTTTTTTGCTAGCAGTAGCTCCTCTACATGGGTCCAACCACTTTCTTATGTTTTTCTGCTTAAACAATTTTACTCATGCGATGTGTGCGTTCAGTTTGGTGCATGAATAGGGTCCGTCAGCAGCAAAAGTAACGTTAAAACGCAAGGTAGAGACAGAAAGACTAAGAATCTAAGAAACGTGTAGTGAAGCAAGTCAAACAAAACCTCAGGCACACTGTCTTGGGATGGTCCATCCATCCATCCATCCATCCATCCATCCATCCATCCATCCATCTCCACTTAATCTGACTGTTTTTACAAATGTGTGGAGGATAGAACAAAGCTTCATTTGGTAAAAGCAGTAAACAGGGAACTGATAAACATTTTTTTGGCTATAACTAAATAATATGGCTCCTGGAATCAAGAATAAAGAACTGAATGGATTGGACTCACGCTGACACAGGAGGATTGTCTGTTCTCACTGAGCGGTCAAGTCATACGCCGACCACACGGAAATGGATCATGTGGGATTTCAGACTTGAAAACTCAGCAATCCGGCTTCCTTTCAGGGTCAATGCATGTATATTCCTTTGACTCAAGAGGTATGAAGACCAATATCCAGTATTCAAATCCATAGCTGCCTTTTGTACCATTGGACCCAGATCCCTTAATCATGTGAGCAGTGAGTAACTTCTGGCAGATTGTTTGATGGATGATCTGTATAACCAAAAGAGAAAGGAACAAAGCTCATCCTGACTGGTGCAGAACGATGGGGCCGAGTGTCTCGAAAGGCTGAACCAAAGTGGTGTGCAAACCGCAAAAGGCCAGATAGAAACAATGAGTGACAGCCGGCAAAGCAAATCTAAATATACACCTGGTGGAGAGAGGAGCCGTGATTTCACATCACACAGAAGGAGGGAAAAAAAATCAGAGACAATGAAACCGTTGGAGATGGCAGAGTGCTCGGTCAGCAGGAAGGAATCTGGTGTGTTCTGCACTTTTCTGCCTTCACCTGCCTCCCTCCTTTCCAGCATATAATCCTTGTTCTTTTGAAATTTCTATATAGTGCACGAGGCATTGAGTATGGAAACAAAACTCCTCTTACACAGTGTGAATGTGTCATATTTTGCAAAATTCCCCTCACCAATGTTTTTTTTTAAATACGGATATCGAAGCTCAATCTTCTTGCTTTACTTTTCATAAAGTGCAGTGCTGATACACATTCTGTAGCCAACAGTAGGTTTGCAGGCTTACAACACCTCCAACTGTTTTGTCCTCTATAGATGTGTTAAAAAGCAGCGAGCAGGGGCGATTTCTCTAAGACTGCAACAGAAGCTCAGCCTCCCCTGAAATGTAAAAAAAAAAAAAAAAATAAAAAAGGTAAAATATGTACTGTTGTTTTTAAATTCCATTGTCTAAAATGCATTAGAATGTGTTCAACTGTGAGATGAGTTTGTTCAAAATCAGAAATTATCTCAGATAAGATTTTCTTTGCATTTTTGCGTAGCGTCTCTGTCCATTGAAGCAATGGACTTCAAGCAGCGAATAATTGTTTTTTTTCACTGAAGTGAAACTAGACCATCATTGGGTAAATGCTGCATTTAGTCCTGCTCCTGGACGCAGGGCTTCTCTGGGAGTCAATGGTGGAGGGCGTGAACATGGAGGTTGGGATTCTGCGTTATGGCTGGATAGTCTGAATCCCCTTTTGATTGACAGTTTGCTGGAAATAAACACAGACGATGGAACAGTTTCGAGTGCAGTCTCGCTCCGGATTTAGTCGCGGAAGATCGGCTGCTCATTTAGTCCTATTTGCTTTTCGATTTTGATGAATACACTGTAAATAAAACACAATCACCGCCCTCTCGCTTCAGCAGTCACACTTGTCTATTATACTTCTGATTTAATATAGTTGTGTTGGCTCGTTTGTTCATTCGTGCTGCAGGTTAGATTGTCAACAGGCTGAAAATGAGCTTCCCCTCTTTGGCACACCAGCAGCTGCTACTGGCAGCGAGGTAAGTCACTGGTTCGCACATGGAGGCAGAAACAAAAATAGCATTTTTTGCAGTAGGCTGTAAACAGAGGGCTAAATATACTGTTTTGTGGATCAGTGGAAGTTTTAGGGTAATCGGACAGTGCTGCTGCTGCATTGGTGTCCAGGATGAAAAATAAAGATATGTTAAAAAAAAAAAAAAAAAAAAAAGGTACTACCCCGTGGGGTTGATAAAAAATAGCTCTGGGATAATTCTGAGCCTGTGTCCTGTGAGTGACTTTTAATTGCTCATTGGAATCCTTGGAGGGGAGAGGACAACTGAAAAGTCTCACTGGACCCCACATGGATCCAGATGAAGAGAAAGTGGCATCAAGATCGGCATCGGGTCGAGATCCCAGAGGAAGATTCCTCATGCGCGGCAGTCCCTCTCTACTCAGAACCGGCAGGTACATTATAACCAGCTAAGCTAATTAATTCCTTCCCCTTACCTCAATTTAATTCCCCCACCGTACCCTGGAGACTGACTTTACCTCTGGCGACGGCGCAGTCACCTCTCCCTCTGTTTAAAGCTGCCTCCGCTACCACTCTGCTGCAATAATTATATTGGAGATCACAAAAGCGTGCATCAAGCCGTCTTATCTGCAGCCCAGGCGGTGAACCGAAGCGAAGCAGGCTTCTTTTTGATGTACACAGAGCGTTAGCGTCGTACAAAGGAACAAGCCACCGTCGGACAAAAGTGGGACAGCCTGAAGAGGCGAGGGTGCGCGCGTGTGTCTGTGCGCGCGTGTTTGACAAAAGGTTTGGTTTTTTTTACTTGACGTAAATGTCCTTTTTTTTTTTTTCAACATTTCTGCCGTCACATTTTAAAAAAAGAACAGGGTTTGTCACTACAGTAATTGCTGCTGTCTGTCCCGATTCCTCGTGTGAGAGAGAAAAACAAGTGAAGTCCCAGTGTTCTCCACTTTCCCCTTTGATATAAAACACCAAATAGTCCTAATAAAATGTGTTTTTTCTGATGCCACTACAGGCAAGGTGACATTGCCGATAATTGGGTTATCTTTAATAGTGCAGCATCTGGAACCCAAACACATGTGTGTATTCATTTTAACACTACACAGGGACACTGTCACATGTCCTTTTTTTTTTTCTTATGCTGTATTTTCTCTCAGACATGCTTTCAAATCGTCCTACCATCCAAAATCTCAGTGAAGAAACCAAAAGCTTTGAAAAACTTTCTTTGCCAGCAACCTGCTGCTCTCTCCTCCTCACAGCCTCCCACTCCCGGTGCTGTTTGCCAGGTTGTTTACCCAAAGCGGGAGCTCTAAGGCACAACACACTGCTGGTATTTAAATGCATTGCGGTGGTGGTGACGAGCTGCGTGGGCCGGTGTGGGCTCAGGTGTTCACCGTTGGAGGCCCCGTGTGTCACACTTTTAAAGCACCGTCTGTGGCGAAAAGTAAAGAATGGCAGCTTTCTTTTTGTCCCTACTCACCCTCTGCGTCCAACAGTTGGTCTAAAACAAACGTTCTGAATGGACGCGAGGCGGCCCATGAGTCTGTCAGTGTGACAGGAAGAGAAATCAGGAAGTGGCAGTGAATTCTGGCCGGTAGACGAGCGACGGCGTAAACCGCGTCACGTCTCATTGTGGTGTTTGGTGCAAACTAATTGAAAAATTACTTATCTTAATGAACTTAATCCCCTTTGTGCACTAAGTCTATCAAATTAAAGGTGTGAAGCTGCCCTGAGGCAAGGTTACAACAAATCTGATGTCGCATTAAAACACATAACGCAACAACTTTTAAACAAAATAGAGAAAATTTGTCTCAAAATTGGGAAAATAAAAAATTGCCAGAGGCCTAAAAATGTTACTCTGATTCTAAACTGACTAAAACCACCTTTAAGGGAGTTTGCTAAATCAACAAATTAGAGAAATGGGTTTGAATTATGTGTTGCCTTTGGTGCAAATTCACCTTCATGAGCATGAAAAGGCTGTATGGAAACTGACTTTAACATTTTTTTTTATCCTCAATATATCTCTTCAACAACACAATGATGCCTCTGAATTGTAAAGCTGCGTCCAATTGTCTATCTGTACTGCTTGTACAATTCAATTCAATTCAATTCAATTCAATTCAATTCAATTCAATTCAATTCAATTCACTCCTTTTTCCCCAATCCCCAATCCCAAAAAAATGACTTCTGTAATACAGGTGACCCACTTTCTATCTTTTTATTGGACTCATTGTCACGGTTGTATTATTTAAGACCTCATCCAAGAGAGATTTAGACTTTCGGTATGCCAGATCAATCAGGTTTAAAATGTCGTCACCTCCACCCTGCCGTTTCCTGGGCTAGTGGGAGGCGTGTGAAGCTGGTGACAGAGCAGGGCATCTGTCTTCAGCCCCCTCAATCCTGTCAAGCTGCTTCATGTGTGGAACAGAGCAGACTGAAGGTTGAACCGTATCTCCAAGCAGCTTCTGAGCCCTCCTTAGTATTCTGGGCTGCCCAGTGTCCGAACGCTTTTATGTGCAGCCTTTGTACTTGTAAGAGCGTCTCTTTGGTCGGGTATTGGAGGATCCAACACGGGACTTTTCCCAAGGACATCAGGATTTCAAGTTAACCGCTCAACCAACAGCCGATTTGCTCTCTGCGGTCACGTGCGCGAGCGCCTAATTCATCTCGCAGGAGGAAGCAGAGACGTGACTCACATTTTGACAAAGGGGTCAGAGTAGCCGTTGGAGTCCATGGCAGCCAGATGGGCGCAGCGTATGATCCCGACCAGCAGGCAGCTCTTCTCCGTGTTGTAGCACAATGACACCAGGATTCGACCGCGCTGGGGGACAGTGAGAGGGAGAGAGAGAGAGAGAGAGAGAGAAACCGCCGTGTCAGATGCCGCACCTGCTCTCCCGCCGGACGTTCCCGCTGACCCTGTCGGCAAACTGAGGCACGGGACACGGGGAAACCCCGGGACAGCCCAGGGTAAACAAACTTCTCGTCGAGAAATAATGAAATTGCAAATGTAATTAAACCGTTGCCGAAGAGCGGACTGGTTCTAATTTGTTGTTGTTGATGTGGAATTGCTGCGGCCGTATTAGTATCAAACGGAATCCAAATTAAAGATTGTAATTAAAGGTCTTATCTGACTCTGGACTGAATGGCATCGCTCAGTTCTCCTTTCAATCTGCAGGGTTCAGCCCACAAACCTTCCCAATCAGGGCCCAGAGCTATTAGCCTCCGACTCTTTAGAAAAACAAAATATGAGGAGGTAGACGATAAAGACCACCAAGTGCAGAACCAAGGTGCCATTTACACTGGGCACCTGCCAGTAGTGTCACTTCATGATACAGGCGCATATGCAGATTGAAAACAAACTGAAGCGACCTGGCTTAGCTGGTGGCGAACCGGTTTATTTGACAGTGATTAAAAGGCAGGATGGATGGCGGGAGATAGGAGAGAAGGTGTTAATGGGAGGCGAGTGGGGCCGTAATGAGATGGGCGCCGATAGAGCGGACGTGAGTTTTACCTCCTCCTCCGCCACCACCGCCCCCTGCTCCGTCGTCTGATTGTTTGCTTCTTTATTCTAAAAGGAGAGACAGAAGATGGTGGTTATGGACCAGAGGAGCCTCCAGGTTGGACATCTGTTACACTTCATAACGCAGCGTTTGAAAGTGATGGCCCGTGGCCCACAGGCACACAGAGAAATAGGACATGCCATGATATATATGTCCACACAGGAGCCCATTTGAAATATATACAGAGGGGCTGCAGTCTGTAGCCCCCCCCCACGCACACATGCACACACACACACACGCACCTGTGCAATTCTCTCCAGGCCCATATTGTAGCGCTTGTTCTCGCCTTCCCTCAGTTTCTTCAGAGCCACTCTCACCTCTCCGATGAATTCATTTCGTCCAAGTCGGTCCATGTCGCACACGCACAGCCTTTGTGTGTAGATGACAAGCGGTCGTGTGACGGGGAAGTGGGGGTGGGTTGGGGAGGGTGGGGCGGGGGAGGGTGGGAGAAAAGACGCAGGCAGGTGAGTCGGAGGAGAAGCTGCTGGCAAAAGCCTGCGTTCGTTTGCTACAAATGAATAAACCAGCTTGTTCAGTTAAAAGGGACGATGAAGAATCTATCTGTTCACTCTGTACACTTTCACCCCATCTATATAACTGTACATACTATTGTATATTATATATGTATATATTTTATTGTGTAATCTATCTATCTATCTATCTATCTATCTATCTATCTATCTATCTATCTATGTTCACTTTTCACATCTTCACATTTTACACACTTTCATGTTCACTTGTACACTTTATACACTTTCACCTCATATGTATACCTGTAGAGTCTATATTTATATTATATATTGTTATATGGTATTTGATATGAGTACATATATTATTTTGTATACTGTATATTGCTATCTATCTATCTGTCTATCTGTCTATATCTATCTATCTATCTATCTGTCTATATCTATCTATCTATCTATCTATCTATCTATCTATCTATCTATCTATCTATCTATCTATCTATCTATCTATCTATCTGTCTGTGCTGTTCCTTCAAACAGTTTGATATCCTTCAATCGTGCTTGTTGCTTTGTGAAATGCACAGGGCTGTGAGATAAATGCTCAAGTCACTACTGTTGCGATCACACAAGCACATGTGAGCGATGCGCCTATGCAGAAGCCACCAGTGCTGACATTCCCTCCCAGACTTCCCGGAGCCTGCAGCCCATTACGAGGTCCGCTCCATGGCTCCTCGTGCTCTTCAAAAGCAATCCTTGTCAAACCGCATCGCTAATGGTGACGCATCGCGGGAAATGTCACTGCTGACACGGATGCAAAAGAAAGAAAGAAAAAAGAAAACGCTGCTCTATTATGCAAAAAAAAATAAATAAAAAAATGCTGGTGGATTGATCTCACGCTGATCAGCACACTCAGCACTGTGTGAAGATGACAGATGGTCATTTGAATTAAAGAGTTGCAATGTCAGTGGTTCGCCAACGTTAGTAAACTGTGATAAATGTGTGCATGCATGTGTGTGTGTGTGCACGTATGTGTGTGCGTGTGCGTGTGTTTCTCATCAAAACGTGACAAACATTGGTGCTGACAACAACGGAGCAAATTATACATTCACATTTCCAAACAAACAGCCGAATCCAACGGTCCTCTCCTGCAAAAATGAACCCTCCTGCATTAGCCTTTATCTCATCTGATGTCTGATGGAGGGTGAATATTCCATCAGGTGCAGCACGGCCTTCACACACCATCAGCCGCTAGAATATTCCTTCTGCGCTCAGACATTACCAGACGGAACGTCTCTGCCTTTGATTTCCTCTCTGCTCTCTACTCTCAACCTTTATCTCTCGCTGTCTGCACACACACACACACACACACACACACACACACACACACACACTCTTCCCTGTCTTGCTGGCATTTGGACGTTTGACACACCGGTCGCAGCCTTTTAGCCATAAGTGATGAGTATCTCCAGCAGAAGCTGCAGAACAAGTCTGACTCATGGCCGCGGCTGCCAGATGATTTATGTGCCTCCGCTCCGTCATACGTGTTGGGTGTCTGTGATGAGACGAGGAGTTCAAACGTGGCACCACTTCGCGCGGACACATGTCCTGCTCCACGTATCCTTCCCCCACCCCCGAGCACCAGCTCCAGCAAGTTCCCACTTTCACAAATCCTCTTTAAACTGAGCAGATGCTCGCGAGATCTGCTCAGTCTGCACAGGTGCCAAATTCGTTTTTTTTTTGTTGCCCCCATTCACTGACAGATTGGCCGTCCTCATGTCTCGTGATTTACACCACATTCTCAGAGTGTGTCGGCGCTCTTGCCCGGCGTCTGTACTTGTGAACGTAAGCTCTCTTATCGCCGCCATTCAGTGAGAGCATCAACAAAACAGGACACATTCCCTTAGAGAAGCAGACGGAGGGAACTTGTTCCCCAACAATCCTCCTGTTCCCATTCAGGGTTTTTTGAAGGCACAGCTTGGCACAAACACAAAACTATATAGTGGAAAAATGTACAGTGGTCTTTGTACTTTGATGATTTTGAGGTAGTGATGCAGCAAACACTTAGCTAAAACAGTGTCTTGGTCCCGCATTGTAGCTGCTTACAGATTTTTGTTGCTCATGCATGACTAGTGGATCAGGCCTCCATGGTTATTTCTTTCAGAAAAATGAAATGAATGAGAACCCCCCCCACAAAAACTGAATCGTTATCCAGTAAACATAATATTTAGCCCTGCTGATAGCTTCCTGCAAAAAACCAACAACCTCCTTACTGCTGAAAAGATGTTTTGACACAATTATTTGGAAGTGGACAAAAACAGGACGACCATGAGCTTGGCTTGTTGTCGCCATCTGAGGTACATTATTGCTCGTAACACTAGTAAAGTGAATTGTGCAAAGTTTTGGCAAGTCATAAGAGCTTTATGAAGTTTTTGCAGGATGGACTATTTTCAGTCTTGACTCTGAACGTCTTCCTGTAAAAATGCATGAGCACCCCGGGACGTGTTTGCCTGTTGTTACTGAGTTGTACTGCTGCTGTAACAACTGACTTTTAGAAGAGAACTTGTGTTTTTCCATACATGTGTTGGTATGCAGTTGGCACCCAGCTGCAGTCGCCACATATTAAAAGTCAACTTTAAGGGTGATGATCACTCCTCACTTCTACCCGTTTGCAGACACATCATGCATTTCCATCACAGTAAAACACCTGCTTGGCCACTTAGCTTTATTAATGGCGGACCGTAAACACTTGGCGATTGCTTTTCCTTGTTCCTTGATCTATAAATCAACGGACACACTCGCTGTGCCAAGAGACAGAGTGGCAGAGCCAAAATGACAAAGAAGGAGAGTGGGTGAGAGAGTGCCGTCTGTGTTATAGCGCCACCTGTGAACGCACCAGGTGGAGCAATGTCTTTTACCGCCTGGTTTAAATGTTGCTTCCAGGCTGAATTGGCTGCTATCACCTGTTCCTCACATGCAGCGCACTGCAGCTTTGTTGGTGGACTCCCAGGTCAATACTGCAAGTGATGTTTTGGCGGACAACTTTTTGGCAGCACAATAATGTCAAGTGAGTGAGCCAGAAGAGAGAAATGTAATGAAGAGGAGGAGGCAGACAGTTCGGGAGGTTCAGTCCCTCAGACACTGACTCCCATCCAGGAACAGCAGACGAGTCCAATCTTATTGTCTGGACAGATGTGAATTTATGGCACGCACCGAATTGGATTGCAGGCGGTCAGACTGCAGTTTAAAGGGGCAAGACACAATTTTCATCTTTGTCAGATGTGAGGTAATAATAAATTAATAAAAAAAAAGCTCCAGTGGTTTTATGTCTTCTGGGGCAGAGCGTCATATCACGCATCCTCTCTGTCTGGTCATATCGATCCCTTCCTGTCCTTCTGTTCGCAAAGATGGACTGGCCGCACGTGCATGTTAGTGTATGTGCCTGTCGGACCCGTTGTCCCACCACCTGGGAGAAGCAACCACCCCTACTGCGGGCAAACCTGTAGGGACTTCTGAAAGTACATACAAATAACATGAAACAGTCTCCAATTTAATGCCAATGTTAGATAAAGTTATGCTAAATAAAATCCCACGAGTCACATTTTGATACCAGACGTGCTTTAGGTAGGGCAAAAGCTTCACCCATCCGTGTCCTGAATCGGTGTGATAGCAGAAACCAAACCAGCATCAGTGTGTTACTAAAACGGTTAAACTAATGACCCCACAGCCCATATATCACCTCTCTGAGCTCCCTTCCCTCGACCACACATCTCACCCGAGGCTCCTGGCAGCCAGTCTCAGCCTCGCTCTTCGCCCGATACCAAATCAAGTCGAACATTTTCCCCAGTCTGTCCACAGCAGCCCGCGACCGTGCGAGTCCATTACAAAAGCCGACAGGGAGATAGAGGGAAGGAAGTGAGATAGAAGCTACTGTGAAGCTGATGGCACACTGGTCAACCTTTGACATGCACGCCCACACACACACACACACACACACACACACGCACACACTGGATTAAGCGATACCCATCTCTCATCACAACACCACTGCATCCTTCAACTCTCCCTCGTTAACTCAACCAGATTACCAGATTAGCTATGAGGTCACATAGGTGTCCTTCTCTCCCTCCATCTCTCTCTCTCCCACACACACCCCGATTTTGTAGATGTGAAATTCCCAACAAACACTGGGAGAATGATAAAAGCTCCACCCTATCACTTTCAACACCCTCTAAATCATTTGGAAGTTGCCCGGAGGCAGGAGCAGGCTGCAGCAACCTAATCTCGGAATCATGTCGGCCTCAATGGAGGAAAACAACATAAATAAATACACCCGTTGCTTTCCAATCTTATTTTAAAGTTAATCATAATAATGAGAATCATCACCATCATAACTTGAACCTTGGATAAAATGAAATACTCTTAAAAATAAATGTTGGCTGGTTTCTCTCAAAACCTTGGCACCCCACCCGCAGGCTGCTTTTTGAGGAATTAACAAAGCATGAGGTCAACCACGAGTCATTGACCGGGGACAATAGTTATTAGTTTACTCTGCTGCCTCCTTACGTTATCACAAAAGGAACACCCAATTGCCCTCAGAGATAAAGTCTGCTCTGCAGAGAAAACTGTTCCAGAATAGAAAAAAGAAGAAGATGAAGGGAGGGAAAAAAATTCTGTGAGGAGCTTTTCTTTCTTTCTTTCTTTCTTTTTTTTAAACTTTTATTACCAGCAGTCTCTTTTTAAGTGCATTTAACTTGGCCAAATGGGTTTATGTAACATTGGGACTAAAATTGAGGGGCTGAATGCTGAAATGCTGCAAACAAAAACATAGAAAAATAATTTACACGCTGCTGCCGCTGTGCGGATGTAGCTCACTTTACTGCTGCTACGCAAATGTGCAGCAGGACAGTGGGTGGTGCAATAAAACGGACCTGACAACACTGAAATTTTTAATGAGAGAAACTTGTTTCAGCGACTCCCCCCTGATTTATTATGAAAGAGAAAGAAGTTACTCAAAGAACTTGCTGGTACCGAAACCCCTTTTTCGGGAAACTTCTGATGCGTGACGTGAGGTCCCTAATGCAAAAATCACTTTGTCAGTGTTTACTGACAACAATATCTGCGCTCCACCTGCAACCATAATGAGAAAAGTCTGTCCTTTACTGCTTTTGCTTGATTCACTTTTTGTGTTGTTGCTGCTGCAACACAAGGCTAATGAGTGGAGGAAAACAGAGGGCAGCAAATGCTGTTTTCTGAAGATCTATAGCTCTTTTTTTTAAATATAGGATTTATTGTTGTTTACCCAGTATGTTAATTGTCCAATAATGCTCCACTGGAGGGCAGAATATGGACATATGCACTTCCATTTCATTAGTCAACTCTTTAGTGTGTTTACATTATAGCTGTAGACAGCTGTAGAGTTTTCAGTGGGTGGCTAAAATGATTGTCACAAATTGAGACACACACCCACACACACACACACACACACACACACACACACACACACACACACACACACACACACAGGGTGTTGTGTGTTGAAGCTCTCCACACCACACTGGGGCTGTTTGCTGCAGAGTCCAACTGAACGATTCATGTGGCTTGCATGGAAGCTCTCTGGTAAACAACTTCACACCAACAGGCATACATTTTTAGAATTTTGTAATCAAGATGCATTGGCACTAAAAGTTGCAGGCAGTTGCAGAAGAAAAAGCTCTAGGCATCGAACTGGAGAACTCCTAAACAAACAAACAAGCAGAAGTTATTAATTGCATCTAAAAAAAAAATCATGAAAATGTGAGCAGATTTTATATGTGTTTAATAAATGGAGTATTGGTTCACTTTGTTGTTGGTGCGTTTGTGTAAAAAAGTTTGGCAAATTTTAAGAAAAATGTTTAAGGATTTGCAGAAATTAAAGGGAAACCTGCATTTGTATCGTGAATATAAGTGGTTGTTACATTGTGATAAAAAAATAATTCAAGAAAGAGGATGCAGTTATTGCAGTTTTCCATTCAACATTGCATTTGTTTGTGATGTTTTGTTTGCTCCTTATGGGATTACATTGCCAACTCATCAAAAAAAATGCCACCTATTTTCCTCTGCAACGTCACAATGTCATTTGCTGATGGGAACACAGCAAATGTGAAGGTCTCGTTTCAGTTGTATTGCACATAACTACAGTCTGATCAGCACATGACTCAAGAGAAAAGGTCCATTCCAACGAAAGGTTGGAATTTAGAGGGAGGAATAACACGTCCATCCCAGCTGTAGCTTGGAAAACCAAGCTGAATGTGTCTATTGTCATCAAAACTCTCATCACTGCTGCCTGTACTGACACAATACGTCCCAGTTTGCTCGTGACAGTGCAGTGAACTGATGCTGCACAATGACCACTTTTCAATGACACAGATCAAGCGGCTTACAGCGGAATGCACAGATTTGCGAAGGCGGCTGCCCAGATAGGACCGCAATCAAACTTGGAGGAATTGTCAAGATTCCTCCAAGTTTCCACCCTACAGTTCTGCCCTCATCATCCGCCAAAGCAAGTGGGAGACGCCAACTACTTAGCAAACCGTAACTGCACATAAAGTGACTTTGCCTTGGCTGCGGGCCACGCGGTTAGACGCTGGAGTTTGCTCTTTCTGGGCCTTCGGGCTGCTTCACACCAAGTCACTGCACAAACACTCGCACACAGCCAGAGTGTATCTAGAGTGCGGAGTCTAGAGTGAGCAGCCCACCCCGCTGAGGCCAGCAGAGTGAGCGGATACCTTCCGTATCCTTTCACTCCACACACACACACACACACACACAATGCGGCGACTATAATTTCTCTCCATCTCTCTCCTCTGTGTGTTTACCTCCCCCCTCCCCCCCTGACGCAGTGAGAATGCGATTAACTCACTCTCGTCCTATTTTTTTTTCTTACCGACTTCAATTCCGCTACTCTGCGCTGCTCCTGCGAGTCGACTCTGCGCTCTTTTATCTGCGCTGGATTCACCCCCTCATTCATCACTCAGAGCCATTGCAAAAAGCTGCAGTCTGCCCGACACCTCCCTCTTAATTCAGCCCTGGACCTCACCCCCCCCCCCCTCCCTCTTCCACAATGCCTCGTCTGTCACTTGACATCATTCACGCTTTCCCTCCTCGTCATGTTGATCTTGGCAGCCTCCCCTCCACCACCACCACCACCACCCCTCGCTTCTCTGTCTTCATCTCACGCTTGACACTGGTCACACTGCTGCTCCTCCTCCTCCTCCTCCTCCTCCTCCTCCTCCCACCTCCTCTTGGCTTCCCAGAGCCCCCACGCTGGTTTGTGTCTGTGGGCGCTGTCCTTGAAAAGAGGTCAGGTGGATTTTACACCAGTCTGAAGGGTCCTTCCTCGTGCTGCTGCTGCTGCTGTGTGTGTGTGTGTGCGAGCACGCATGTGCATGCGTCCGTGGCCGTGTGCAAGCACGTGCATGCCAGTGTTTGGGGACTGATAGTAAATGTTACTGGCCAGTGCCTTTATGAAAGCTCAAGCTCAAGGACATGCTGTCTGTGTTTTTAAGTGTGTGCGTGTGTGTGCCTGTGAAGGGTGTGTGTGTGGGGGGTGTCTATTTTCTCAACCTAGAGTGTGTGTGTGTGTGTGTGTGTGTGTGTGTGTGTGTGTGTGGGGCGGAGGGGTGTCCATGCATGTTCTCATCGTCATCTGATTGCCCTTGATGTATACACGAGAGGATGAGCGCACACCTGACCGTCTGCATTTGTGTGTGTGTGTGTTTGTGTGCGCGTGTGCGCAGGCGAGAGTCCCTCCTCTGTGTGTGTGTGTGCGCGCTCGCAAGCGAGCGTGTGCATGCATGCGTGAACGCGAGCGCGGCTGCGCTTGTGTCTCCTCAGGATAAACTCTGACACTGATTGTGAGCTAAAAAAAAACAAAACAAAGCAAATAAAAATAAAAAACAAAAAAACAAAAACAAAGCAAATAAAAGTAAAAAAAAAACAGAACAAAAAACAGAAACAAAAAAGGCAATGAAAGTGAAACTCCGTTGAGTTTTTGGGGCCAAGATGGCTCCTCTTGGCCTCAATCAATCGGTTGTGCGATCTCTGCGGGACGTGAGGGTGTCAGAGCCCTAAACACACACACACACACACACACACACACACACACACACACACGCCGCCACCTGAGCAGCTGCTGCAGCCGCTGGAGCGACTCGCCCGACGTCGCCTGTCTGAAATAACGAGTCGTGTTATGGAGATTTTTACAGAGCGGCAGCTTCTCCCGTCTGGGGGGGTGGTGGTGGTGGAGGGAGCTAATTGGGACCCCGGGGCGAGGGGGGCGGGAGGCGGGGGACCTACCTGAGCGTCTTGGTGGTCATGTCGGCCGCCGTGATGCCGTGGTACACCAGCGTCTCGTTCCACACGGGGTTCAGCGTGTTCTTCAGGGTTTTGGTGCGGAGCTTGTTCGCCTGCGGTGAGACGGAGGCGGAGATCGAGATTAGGTGGGGAGGGGGGGTTACTGAGAGGAGGATCAAAGGAGGAGGAGGAGGAGGAGAGTAAAAGAGATGAAGGCAACAAGTTGCGTTAAAAGGCAGCGAGAGGGAGAAGAGGAAGAGGAGGAGGAGGATGCGTCGTTTATCTGTGCCCCCCCGCCAGGAGCATCACAGGCATCTGCTGCCCACTTTGGCAGAGGAGAGAGCGAGAGGACGACGCCCCCCCCCACCCCGGACCCCTACTGCTCTCACCTCACCTGTCCGTCTGTCCGTCTGTCCCCTGCCCAATGTAAACGGGCGCCACGGCGTCGACACAGCCCGCGTAATTTGTTTTTTTGTCAGCGTGAAAAATTAAAGCTTTCCAGGAAAGAGGAAATGCCCCCCCTCCCATCCCTCCACACCCTCACCCCCCCGTCCCCGGGCAGCGTCACCCTACCGTGAATAAAGCTCAAGCCACTCGCCGCCTCATCAGCCTCGCTCGCCTTCAGGATGTCTTCATCCTCTTTAATTCACGTTTATTACACATTATTTTATTTCCTCCAGCGCCTGTAAATCCCTCCCTGTCCTTTCTGGTCCGGCTCAGACAGCCGTATTTCCTATTTCCTGCCCCGTGATGATGGCCGGACGAGTGGTTTGTCGGGATTAGGGCCGAGCTAACGAACCTCCAAGCAGCTGCCGAACGCTTGCTGTCGTTCACGCCCAGTGTGCGAAATACAGGGGGCGCCGGTGGGGTTAAACCCTCCCGATTAACCCACGAGGACCCCCTGAAAGCCTCAAAACAACATTTTAAGGAGGTCTCATCCATCCATCCGTCCATTTTCAATAGCCGCTTCTTTCTGACCTCAGGGTCGCAGGGGTCTGCTGGAGTCTCTCCCAGCTGTCAGTCGGCGAAGTCGCCAGACAAGTCGCCGGTTCATCACAGGGGGGTCTCATTTTTTCAAAAAGCTAAAAATAATACATATTATTGTCACTAATGGTCACTAATATTTATTTATTTTAAATATTACTCACAAAAAGGAAAAGGGACTGGGCTTAAACCTCGCAGAAGCATGAATAAAAGGTGATGTTAGCAGCTCTGATGCAAAGAAGCTACAAAGTTGCATCCATTAACTATTGTAAGGTTATTATTGGCCACCTGCATGTTAAGGACATTTAGATTGGTATTGGGTAACAACCAGGAGGATGCCCCCCCCTCCCCCCTCCCTCCCCTCCCAAATTATTGTCGCACACTGTTCACGCCACATATTTCACAGCAACAACGCTCATTTTCAATGACACTGGGTCGTAGGTTCCCGGTATTTCGCTGCCTTTTTCTTCACATTACACATCCTTCTTGTGTTTTTCCGACTCTCTCTCAAAGACCCACCCTGCCACTCGGGCCAATTTGGCCCACAGCTGCGTGACGCAGAAGCGCGAGGACGCGGCGAGCGACTATAACTGGGGCCGGGCGTGCAACGCTCAGCTTTTCTCGGGGGGCTGTCGGTCGCCCCCCCCCCGACGCAGGACGCATGATGCGCAGCCTTAATTGCCGGAGCGTCTCAGGATAACTGGCGCGGACGCGTGCGCGTGCATCACACATGCGTGGTGCCTCGTTTTACGAGGATCCGTGATGGAACTTTGAGGGGGAGCGACGGCTGGATGTCTGAGTGTGGGACCTTTATGCTGGCACCAGACGATTTCTATAGTAAATTAGAGCGCTGCTGTTTTCATTTAGGAGGAAAATACCCCACACTTCCTCTCCAGATGCTGGATGTCCAGCTGAAGGGAGGCAGTTCTCTTCCCCACCCTGGGACCTCCCCCGCCTCTATTGTTTGGTCCATTTCTATTATATTTTTCCTCCCACTTCTGTCCTCTCACCCCCATTGTTATCCCCTCTCTTCCTCCCTCACCCCTCAACTCTCTGTTGTTCCTCCTGAGCTGGAAACTTCAGGCTTATCGAAAGGCAGACGGATCCGCAGAGGGAAGCGACTATTTATTTTTTCGATTGATGCCACTCACTCGGCCCATTAGTGTGCAGGAGGAGGAGGAGCCACGTGGCTATTTGACCATCAGTCACCTCACTGACTGACCTGGGTTGTTGCCTCGCGCCCTCTGTTCTCCTCCACGCTGAAGCTTCTGCAGCTGTTTCCTAAATGTTTTATCTTCCGGCCCTCCGTCTGTCCTCCCTTCCCCTCCGTCACGGGTTTAGGTGTTTCGCTTTCCTCCCCGCCTCTCTCCTCTCTCTCTCTCTCTCTCTCTTGATCCCAGCATCCAGGAGCTGCGCGAGCCGTGACCGGATATTTCCATGCAGCTCCACACACGACGAGGGGCGGCGGGGAATGAAAACACGAGGCTGCGACGGGCAGCGATAGACAAGGACGGCTGGGCCGAGGGAGCGTCTGTGTGTGTGTGTGTGTGTGTGTGTGTGTGTGTGTGTGTGTGTGTGTGTGTGACTAAAGCCTCGGCATATGTCCGTTTAGACACAAGGTCACGACTGTTTGACTCCACTAGACAGGAAGTGGTTAAAGTACTTGAGGCAGAGGCAGAGGGAGGCGGAGAAAAAAACAAAAACTAAAATCTTTGGTGTCCTGGATTATTCATTCACTCCAACTCTTGTCGGCTGTGTGCGTGTGAGTCTGGGCACAGCGACTACTGCGTGCGTCTGTGTGTGCGTGTGTGTCTTCCCCCCTCTTCCGCCTCCCTGCCTCCTCTGCACGTGCACGTTTTCCACTCCTCCAGTGACGTGGCCCCCGTCTGTCTGTCTGTCTGCTGCTGCTGCTGGGCATCCGACAAACGGCGGTTCACGGCTACTTACCCCCCCACCACACCCCCCTGTCGCACCCCCCCGCCACCTCCTCCCACCCCTCCTCGCCCCTGCCCCCCCCCATCAACACTGTTGACGTGAGCCGTGTAACAATCCTCTCTGTTTCCATGACAACCACCTGCTGCTGTCCTCCCCTCATCTGTCTGCCGCTCCCTCCCTCCCTCCCGCTCTCCCATCCCTACCTCTTCCCTCTCTCTCACCCCCCAACCCCTCCCGCCCTCTCTCAGTGCACACTGTTGGTATTTCAAGGTCAAAGAGGGTCACAGCCAGATAGCGCCATAGATAGACAGAGATAGGGCTGGAAAGTGAGGGAAGAGGAGTGATAACAGAGGGAGGGAAGACAAACGGGGGGAAGTGCTGGAGGACACACGCCAGAAAAAAACCGGCACCCCGGTTCAGCCCAACTCGGCCTGGGCTCTCTCTCTCTCTCTCTCTCTCTCTCTCTCGCTCACGTCTTAACCTTGACCCAAAATGGCCGACAACAGGTTGCTTTTGCCCGGAGCTCAGGTTGTGGCGAGAAACATTTTCCCTACTTCCTGGTCTGGGGAGAAGGAAATGATGATGATGATGATGACGGCCCAACCTGAACGCCTCTGTGCTTGATAACACAGGATGTTGGATGAGCCGGGCGAAGCAGCAACTGAGCAAACTGCACTGCTCTACTCATCACCAGAAATTTCACGTGTGTCGGAATTCGATGGAGTCGTTAAGACTGTTGAATTTATCTCCTGTATCTCTCTGGCAAAGAGCCCATGGAGGGTCGTTTGGAAAGACCAGGCGAAATTTGACGCTGATCAGGTAAATCATGTGCCTTGTAGTATTATTACTACTATTGCCCTCCTAAAACGCTCTTGGTGAACGAGGCAGAGAAAAACTTCACTCTTTAAGTCTCCTCATCAGTCTATCTTGACTGATCTGTAAATGCTAACAGCGCTGTTTGACCGCATGTTGTGGAACCTGTCAGGGGAAAGTGTGAACAGCAGAGATCACATGACCTGGATGCTCACTCTGTAAATTTTTCAATTTATTTGGTAAATCTGTTTCCATAAAACATTTTACACATTAGCTCACATTAGTGAGCAAACTTCATCTCCAATTAGAGGGCGATGTCAATCGAATTAAGCTGTTTCCATAAAATCTCTAATGCGACTTGTAAAAAATCTGTATTAAAAGGTTAATGGGGAACGCACCACATGCAACGGGAATTTTCCTCAGTGCCAGTTTAGCTGCAGTCACTTAGCTCAAGGCTAAACTGTGTCACTGCTAATCCCAATGAAATCCTGCCGAAGCCAGTCAAGAGTACAAAAAAACATGCCGTCCTTTTCGAGAAGACTTCAGCAGCTATTCAATGTGAAAATATCGTCCACCGCTAGTAAAACTGTTGCTTGTACGGCTGGCTAATCTCTTTAGCAGCAGCTAGTTTCATACTAGCATCTTGCACACTTGCTTTTGAAGGGCTGCTAGCAGCAGTAGTGTCCATACAACTAAACAAAAGCATCGAAAATACGAAGAACTAATTTGAATAGTTTCTATTACAGCTTGGCGGAATGGGTAAACCAGATTTCAGTGTTGGAATCTGTGAAATACAGTTGCCTGCAAGGTAAGGTTAGACCAAAAGGAGAGAAAAAAAACAGCCTTCCTTCTTTGCCTTCTATGGGGGACTTTCTTGACTGGTGAGCAAACAGGACAGTGAGGTAGCACACTGGGTTAATTGACACGGAGGTACGGAGGAGGCAATGACCTTGCTGGCACCAGGGAGGAGATGAAGCTTGACGTATGGATCAGCCAGGCCGTTGGAGTCCATGGCTTTCAGTCCCTGTAGACACAGTGGGTACACCACAACACGCGCACACACACAGACAGACACACACACACACATGCACACACAGAAGTCTCATTGGTGACGTCATTATACCCTCAAACACTTAGGACTGACAGGGTCATAAACAGACAGTGGACTCGACAGGCCCGCTCTACTGTAGTTACATCAGTCGAGCCTCTGGTTGTTTCCTTCCACACTACTATTTTTACGCCCGACGAGACTCCTTTTGCATTGACCTTAAGGGAACCGCTCGCCGAGATTTACATAATTAGCATCACGTGATGGCACACAGTATGCCATACAGGGCTTGTGTCCTTGTGTACAACAGCAATCCCAACCCCCCCCGCACAGAAACAACATTCGACTGCTACCGTCGCTGACGTTTTGGCGCAGTGTAACTTTATTTTTGCGCCGACTGGCAGGCGGCCGTGGGCGGGCAAATAAAGGCGCCACTTTAACAAGGTTGCGACAAAGCTGTCTGACGTCTTGCGCGGCTGTAAAAGCATTACACAGGAGCTGCTTTTGGTCGGGGCCTCGAAGGAAGATTATGCAACCGAGTGGGGGAGGGGCACCAATCGTGCGAGAAGGGTATTTTGAGATTTCTCGTACCTTTGCCTTGTGAATGGTGCAATGTAGACAGTTGTTCTCCTGATCGAAGAGCAGGGTGAAATCCAGCGTCCCCAGGTAGGCTGAAAGCACACAAGCAACACAGTCAGAGACACGCAAGAAAAAAAATAAAATGCCCCGAACGCTCTGAGTCACGTCCGCGACAGGCGGCCTCTCCCAATCATGACGCTGCGTCATCCGAATTGATCCGTCCCCTTTGATTACTGTTTATGAATGAGGGAAAAGTTGCAGTGCCATTACGGCGCGCTGCAATAAATCAGTGGCGACGCAGAGTGTCGTTGAGTGGAAATGACAAAAAGAGGACCCGGGTTCTCTGAAAATGGAAGTTCAATTTATAGGGAAAGATGGCAGAGGTTTCAGAGTGGCTTTTTGGCTGTATAGTTCACTGATTCAATTTATGGCTTGGAAGAAAAACAACTAAAAATTCAATTGTCAAAGAAAACTTGTCCATTAAGGAAATTCCTCATCCTTGTTCTCCTCTTCCTTCTCTCCCCCCTCCTCCTAATCCCTTCTCCTCCTCCTCTTTCTCCTCCTCCTCACCCTCCTCCACTTTTTCCTCCTCCACTTCCTCATCCTTTTCTCCACTTCCTCATCCTCCTTCCTCCTCCCTCTTTGTGAAAACTCACTCTCGTCGTCGTCCGAGTCGAGCGGCTCTTCCCGGCCCCCGTCGTTGCTCTCCCTCCTCTCGCCCTCCTTCCCGTAGCTGCCACCACCGCCGCCACCACCGCCACCGCAGCCGCCGCCGCCCGTTTCCCCATTGAACGTCTCCTCCTTCAAGATCTTCTTTTCCCGCGGAGGTGGGGGCGTGCACGGGTAGTCGTGGAAGCGGGGGAAGAAGTCAGAGATCTGCGGGATGGGGAGGATGGGCCCCGGGCACACGTTGATGGCAAAGTGCTCCTGCATAGAGATCTTGACTGGCGAGGGAGGCGGCAGCGAGGCCGGGTGGGGCGGCGCCGCCGCCGATGGCGATGAGGCTGACGAGGAGGGGCTGGAGGTGGAGGACGGGGGGATGACCAGGTGCGAGGTGGAGGGGGGCGGCTGGGGCTTGGAGACGCTCATGTGGGCTGCCGAGTGGGACTGAAGGGGTTGGGTGGGGTGAGGGGTGAGAAGGACAAGAGACAGAGAATCAGAAGTGAGATTTCAAATGAATTGAATAATAATGGATTGGATTCAAACATTTATACGTTTTCATGTATATATATATATATATATATATATATATATATATATATATATATATATATATATATATATATATATATATATACATATGTATACACACACACATATATATATATATATATATATATATATATATATATATGTGTGTGTGTGTGCGTGCGCTTGCGGGCGTGACACGGTCAAAATTCAAGGCACACCTCCAACTTCCTGGAGGAAACAGCCGTTTGACGCGACTCCTCGACAGCCAGAATAGAACCCTTTCGCCACTTCAAGCGTGACTCACAGGTTGTGTCAGTGCGCTAAGTCTGCGCTGAATTAATATTCGGATTTACGGTGAGGTGGGGAAGGAGGGTGCAAAGTATGAACAAGTGATGTCACTTGTGTATCTGCACTTCCCCCTAATCCTTCTCTTATCTCAGCCTCTCTCTCTCTCTCTGACTCACACACACACATCTGCACCCCCCCCCACACACACACACACACACACACACACACACACACACACACACACACCCCGAGACGTCCCCAGCGCCTCTGACATATTTGCCACCAAATGAAGCATAATAAAGTGCAACCTTGCTGAGACAAACGCCAGGCGTTTCCCGTTGCTGTTTTTCTCACAGTGATTAAAAAGACACGCTCTGGCAGAGCCGCTGAGCTTCTATCATTTTAGGAACAAGATTTCTTCTTGCGATCGCGGCGTTAAACTTGAAAGGTGGCAAAGTTTCCATATTTGATGGTGAGGAGCAACGTGAAGAACACAGCCAGCAGCTCTGTGGGAGTTTTTATTGCTCTATATTCCTTCAAATTTTGCGTCGTTGCCCAACCAAAGAGAGAAAATGTGCTGCATTTTATTCATCTTGTACCAGTCCAGTGTCCCCTTAACAATTAAAGCCTATTGTAACGAGGCGAGCACAGTACTGGTTATGAACACACCTTACAAAAAGTTAGCATTGACAACAAGAACCCTTCCCAAAGAATGTATATATAGCTGTGTCTCAATTCAGGGTCTGCATCCTTCGAACGGAGTGTCCTCAGTCTGAAGGAAGCGTTCTTCGAGGACCCAGCCTAGAAGGACGGACCAAACCCCGCCTCCCCGGTAACCACCCGGGACGGTCTAGCCTTGGACGTATTTCCTTGTTGCGTCACCTCCGTTCCCTCCTGCTGGCCAACCCCAGAAGTGACGTTTTTATAGCATCAAGCTAACCATTGGTTCGCCATCTAACGATGCCGTTGGATGATCAGTTAAAAACTGGGTACTCTATGTGAAACTTCAATACTTAATTTTATATGAAGTGTCTTTACCAGTACATGCCGCTAATTTCAGCAGACTTCCCTGGATCCCACGATGCTTTGCAGAAGCACGCAAAGCATCATGGGATACACAAGTACACGAAGGATAGTAGCGGTGCAGCCTTGGAAATCGGCTAAAACGAGGGCGCATTCTGAGTACGCATTTGGAGCGTCCTTCGGACTTTTGGGAATTGGGACAAGCCTTTGCGCAGTGCTATGACGCAACTTACTTTCAAAATGTGTACTTCAAGGATGCAGACCCTGAATTGAGACACAGCATATGGCTGCACAGACTGCACAGACACTCGCTTCAAATGTTCAAATGTTCTTTATTGTCATTGCAACAAGCAGCTACAATGAAATTTGTTCGGGCTTCCCTCCCGTATTGCAATAAGTTCACAGTTATCAGTTAAAAACCTTTTGACACACACACTCACCCCCCAATAAAAAAAAATAAAATAAAATAAATAAAAACATTTAAAAAGGTAAAAAACATATAAAGAGAAAGGGAATGCCCTGCTGATAGCCCACGGAAGGACGTTTGTCCTGCAGCTGATACTCCTGTACCTTCTGCCAGAGGGCAGGAGCTCCAAGAGCCTCCGGCCAGGATGTGTAAGGTCAGCCAGGATTTTCCTTGCTCTGCTTAACCCCTGCGAGTTTGCAATGTCTTCCAAGGAGGGCAGGGGGCAGTCAACGATCTTCTGCACATACATTATCACACCCTGCAGGGCTTTCTTGTCTTTTGCAGTGCAGCTAGCAAATCAACACCGTGATGCAGTACGCTAGCACACTCTCTATTGTGGTAAAAAGTCTGCAGCAGCTTCGTCTCCAGCTGGCACTTCCTCAGCAGCCTTAGGAAATGGAGTCTCTGCTGGGCCTTGCCGACCACTGCTGACGTGTTGATGGACCATGTGAGGTCTTCGGCAACATGCACCCCCAGAAATCTGACCGAAGAAACTCTTTCCACACAGTCACCGTTTATCAGCAGTGGAGCTGGCTCCCCCCTCTTCCTCCTCCAGTCCAATCACCATCTCCTTAGTTTTGCTGGTGTTCAGCAGGAGGTTATTTGCTGTGCTCCAGTCCACGAGTCTCTGGACCTCCTCCCTGTACGGCGTCTCATCACCTCCAGAGATGAGGCCCACCACTGTCGTGTCGTCCGCGAATTTCACTATGATGTTTGAGTGGTGGAAGGGTACGCAGTCGTATGTGTACAGTGAGTACAGGAAGGGGCTCAGCACGCTGAGGAGTTAAACCAACTGCACAGCACAACCAGGAAGACAGTGGACCGAAAGGCACCCATTGTGGAGACAAAGCCAATTATAACAACTGAATTATGAGTGTGATTTTACTGCATGTTATGTTTTTCCGATGTAATATTATTGATTTTGTCAAGAGCACTCCGGTTACCTAAGACCAAAATGATTGATTGATTGAGTGACAGGGCACCAGAGGTGGCGAGGAGGTTAGCATGGTCACCTCAGACCGAGGAGGTGGTGGCTTCGCCTCGCTGGCTGGGGAAGTTTGCCTTTCTACTCCAAGGATTCTGTTCAGATACTCCAACAGTTCCTCCCGCTGCACAAACACCTGAACATTGAGCTAATTAAGCTAAATTACCCGCAAGGTGTGAGTTTGAATGGTCGTTTGTCTCTCTGTGTTAACCACAAGATGAATTCAGTCAGTCAGTACCGTGCCTATTTAACTGGGCAGGGTACTCAGAGCAAACTCCCATTTTCAGTAACAGGAGCCCCTGAAGACAGGAGCCCCCTGGGGAAGGGAATGAGGGAATGGGGAGTAACATAAAGCAGATATAAATATCTGACATAGTTAAAGTAACAGACTTACGCACATGAACCAACAAAACAACATGAGTGTATAAGAGCACAATGAGCAGAGGATGACATAACAAAACAAACATCACATAACGTACAAGACAAACATGACCACAAGAGTAAGTGAGGTAATTAATTGGCAAACAGAATGATGGTTGCAGGTTGAATGGATGGAGAAAACGGATGGATGGATGGATGAATGAATGGATGAATGAATGGATGGATGAATGGATGATTGACAAGGATTCAGGTAAACAAAAATCAAGGCGTCTTAGCAGCAGTCAATGCAGCTGAGAGGTGTGACTGTACTTGGCTTCAACAGAAAACAGCCAACTTGTAAAACCACAACATCAAACCCCAGAAATCCTGCAGGGGAAAAGAACCAAATGGCATTGGTACAATAATCCTGCAGCGTCGCCGAGGACTCATCACAACTTTGATTCCTTTGGCGGGTTGCAACACTTCCCGTCGACTAGAACAGTCCCATTCTACCTGTCTGGTGCTTTGCATTGCATTAGAGGTGGATGGATGAGTCGAGGCGTTTGAAAGTGACAAATAGCCAAACACACATTTCCCATTAACCAGTGGCTGAACAGACAGCGTGATGCGGTGAAAGAGCGGCGCAGACGCAGGTTATATGAGGCTGAATGTCACTCGTCATCGCACTTCGTCTGCACGCGCTCAGTGAGTCACCGCCGTGCTTCTTAGAAGACTCTCAACTTGTCTTGTGTGTGTGATGCTTGTCAGCCTGTTTTACATGGTGCCCTGCCCCCACATCCCCCTTTTAATTTCTCATGTGCTCTTCAGATTATTTTAGCATTTTAACTTTTGGACGCATTGCAACCCCCGCCCCCGCCAAAAAAAACAAAAACAAAACAAAACAATCTTTCGACCCTGAAGCCAGAATAATGGCTTTTTATTCATCTCTATCTAAGTATTTTTTTCTTTTTTGCTGAGCTAATTTGTTTTTAATACATAAATCTCTGAAGAATGTTCAGCTCGAAATTGCTTGTTTTGTCAGTGCCAACAATAGTTTACAGAGGGGGCCAAGAAAAAATATTTAGTCACAGCTAAGAAGCTGGCTTAAGTGATTGGAGCTGCACTCGAAAGAAAAAAACAACAATAACAACCCTCCACATCTCAAAATTGTTGCTGATTCTCCAACTTGATAAAGCTTCTAAATCATTTTTTTTCCTGCTGCCAATATCCTGATTGCTGTTTGCATCATTTCAGAGTGCATCCAGTTATTAGTTTAATCTCTTTTGTTTGCCATGCACCTACACACTCGGGGCACTCATACATATCCATGAATTAATTCAACTCAGAATGAAATGCTGAAATGAGAGGCTGCGTGATTGTCTCCTCTTTCCATGTAGATTACTCCTGTGTCATCGCAGCTCGGACACACCGGCCGTGCAAATTAAAACGATATTGACTCCTTCCACGCCGCGCACGCTGTGGCATGCATGTTTATACCCTGAGCGTATGCTACGGCTACATCTCTTCGTATTCCAGACAGCACGCCGGCTCCAAGGCAGGTGAAGCTCCAGTCAAACATTTCCTGGAGCAAATCCCTCCTTCCACACAGAGTTCCAGCACTTTTGTAGCAAACTCTGCCCCTGCACACTTACAAACATACGTGTCTATTGAGAAACACCCCGGGGCGTGCACAGTCCCATCATCATTATCATCACCTTCATTATCATCATCACCAGCACCAATCGTCAATACGGTTGCCCATTGAGTTCCTCTTATGTAACGACACCCAAATTCAGCGCTCGGGTTCCCGCATGAATGAATGATCACTTGCTGCATGTTGCCGAACAAACTCAACTGACGGCTCTCACACCAACACGCAGGGATGCTCCGGCGAGCTCACATGGGGCATGCACAAACACTCGCACACACACACACACACACACGGAACAAATATAGCTCTGAAACCATACCCAGGGACAGTCTTCATCTGTGCCAGCGCTCCATCTCGCTTGCTTCCACGTCCTCTGTCTCTTACACACTGAGGAGCATGCAGACCAGCTTTGAGTCAATATATCCCTCTCTCTGTACTCTCTCTCCCCCTTCTCTCTCTCTCTCTCTCCCTCTCCCACACCCTCCCACCCATCCACCTCCCCCGTCCCTCCCTTTCCCTCCTTTTTAAGCTGTGACGTATGCAGTTAAAATCCCCACCAGCCGCGCCTCAGACGGCGCATATAGTGCTGTCACTCACTTTGCCGGCAATTTAAGGAAACCTCGGCGAGGGAAAAAAAAAAAAGAGGTGTACGTGTGTGTGTGTGTGTGTGTGTGTGTGTGTGTGTGTGTGTGTGCGTGCGTGCAGGTTTTCCGGTGTAGGCAGTGGGTGATGTGAGGGGTGCAAAAAGAGGGGGAAGTCACAGACCGTTGAGCAGAGCACGAGGGGGAGACAGATGAAGAGACACACTGACATCATAGAGACACAGGGGGAAAAAACGCAAAGAGACAAGGCACCACTACCAGCAGCAGCAGCAGCAGCAGCAGCAGCTGCTGCAGCAGCAGCAGCAGTGGCGGGCAGCAGAAAACACACAGCAAGCCATATAGGTCCCACATATGCCAGATATGTAGATGAAGAGGAAATGGAATAAAATGCTTAAAACCAACAAAGGAGGAAAAAAATGCCCGCAGGATTTCGGGGGAGAAGAAAATCAAAGAGCCAACAGAGGACGGGAATTAAATTCAATGTGTGGACCGAGCAGGAGAAATTCATTGCCAGGCATACAATCACACTGGCAGATTATCGCGCTTTGGCACCGATGCCGGCCAGCATCAGCCAGACATATGTGCGCTGGCGTGTGCGCCAGGGTTTGACTATGATGTCACAGAATCGGCTGATGAAAGGACAGTGGGGTTAAAACAAGACAAACAAATAGACCAACAGCAGTGACAGAGGTTCTGAGTGCCAACCACTTGCACTGTCTAAAGCTGGAGAATGGATTGATGCTGATGATTACAGCCTCCCCTTGGTACAATAAGACTGATTATCTCTAAAATATGCTGTACATGTCCCTAAAGACCGTATTCTTCAAATTTAATGCCATGGAGTGAAAGTTTCAACTCATCATACTTCTCTTGGGAGAAACTGATGCAAAGAATCTCGACTTCTCGTTGCCCGTAAATGACCCTTCACCAGACAAATTAACATTTGAGACATTTGATATTCATGAGTGATCAATATATTGCATAAAACAGTGGTTTTCTTTGGGCTCATCAATAGTGTAGATGGGTTAACTTGAATTAATCGAAAGGAAGCCTTTGTATTAAGTCTGCTCTGTATTAATTTAGCAGGTCTTAGAAAGATCTTGGGAACAAGGCATTGGGATTTTTTGCTGCGCAACTAGTTCAGTCAATATGTTTACAGGCTCAGTGAATCTGCTTTATGGACTCAGCGTACGCTCAACTAGTCTGCTTAATTGGACCAATGTCCATGTCCCAATAAGCAATCGTGAAGGGGAAAGCAAGTTATTGATCACATTATGTGTGATTACACAATCAGATTATCAATAACATTGTGCCACATTTTAGCTCGTTTGTATCAATTAGATCTTGGCGATGGCAACATTGTCTAATTCTTTGAATTAGACAATTAAAAATAATTTCAGTGCAGTAACATGGA
Organism: Thamnaconus septentrionalis; assembly: GCA_009823395.1. NCBI lineage: Eukaryota > Metazoa > Chordata > Actinopteri > Tetraodontiformes > Monacanthidae > Thamnaconus > Thamnaconus septentrionalis. The sequence continues at coordinate 6,523,950 of CM020501.1, read as the reverse complement.
GAAAGCCAACTCAAGTAGAACTGTGCAAATCTTCATTTTTCGTACTTGCTGAGTTAGTTAGTATTAAATAGCTGAAAAAGTCAGTTATTCACAATAGGACTCCTTTAACAATGCTTTTACATGCTGGCCCTGTGATGAACTGGTGACTTGTCCATTGTGTAACCTGCCATCACCCGACGACAGCTAGAATAGACTCCAGCAAAACCAACGACCTTGAGTGCAGGAGAAGCGGGGATAATAAATCAGCTTTTACATGCTAACAGTCATGTCTTGCGCAATCTCCTGCTACCATTGGCTGACAAGGTCAGAAAGCAAGCATTGAAGACAGGTAAACATGGGTTCTTGAAAGATGAAAGTTTCTTGAAACACAAAATACACATGACATCCTGTTACTCCAGTACTGGTGCAGTCAAGACTGCCTTCACCGAGACCTTCTGTTTGGAAAGCTAGTTAAACCTCACATGGCTCTGTGAGGACTGGGACACCCTAACCCTTCATGGCTATGTACAAAACAGAGGGATAGGGCCAGTTTTGGGCAAGTTACTGAAAATTACAAATTAGTTACGGTTGCTAGTTACTGCTCTCAAAAAGTAATCACATGACTGAGTTGGTGTATCATAAAAGTAACTACTTAGTAGTGAAAGTAACTTTTGTGTTCCTTCTTTTTGAATGAACACCCTTATTAATGTATTAGCATTAGCAGCTGAGATGTTATGGGACACCGGTGTTTGCTGCACAGGCATCTTTGGCAACTAGCTTTGGTAACAGTGTGTTGATTGGTTCTGCTGCTTCAGGGTATTAGAATCAGTAGTTTTAGCTGTCCACAGTTTCCCTTTTCAGAACGCAAATTAAGGCTCACTACAGTATTGTTTTCCTTTTTCTTGATGAGGGAAAGGTGGGGTTTATATTTCTGAGGTAGCCAGCTCAAACCTGAACACTGTGGCCTTGGAGTCGGCTTGTGTGACTGCGTGCAGATTTTTCCCTGGGATGCTATGTTGACGTTTGAATGAGCATGTAATCAGATGATGAACATCAGTCCTTTGAAGCTGATAAATTAATAGTGACATTTACAAAAATTTGAAAAAGTAATTGATACGCTACTTTTTACGTGTTACGAAGTCATGAGTTACTCCCAACCCAGGGTAGGGCTAAGGGCCAGGAGCAAGGGTGAACTGGGATTGAACCCAAGACAAGACCAAGGGTGTAAGGCCAAAGAAAAAAACACGTACAGTAAAAGTGGTTGTACTGCAAAACTGTATTAAAGATCTAGACACAGGTTTGAAATGTCACAGTGACTGGGTAGGAAAAAAAGCCATCTGACTGCACTGACTTGATTATCCATGGGTGAAAAGTAACTAATGAAAAAAGATACAAACAAAAAAAAAAAAAACTCCAGCCAGTGAAATTAATGGCCAGCTGAGAGAAGACGTGAGGTGTGCATGTGCGGCTGTGTGAGCTTGTGCCTTTGCAAAAATACGTCGATTTACTCTGGGTGTCTCATTACCATTAGCGTCACCTCATCAATATTGTGTTAACAGAGCATAACGCTGTACACTCATTAACTTGCAGAAGGGACGCGCCGCCTAAATGAGTGGAAATACGTTAAAGTTGACAGTGGCAAACTATGTATCTATAAATAAGTCCCGTATTGGCGTCACGCTTTAAGTGCCTTGAATTGGATAAGCACTATTGGACTAGCTCTATTTTAGTCGCCAGATAACTAAATCCTTTGATAGTTCCCCTGTGGTTCTTTCCGGTGCTTTGGCGGAGAAAAAACCCCCTGAGTGCAGGTGTGTGTATAGGTGAGCGCTCCCTCCGCCCACAGCAGCTGTTATCAGACAGCTGCAGGGCTCTGACAGCCGACCTGCTGACCAGCACCACTCAGACGCTCTCCACGCACCCCAGACACAGTACACTCTCTTGGGTTTGCTCAAGTTGATTTTGTTTTTTTTTCTCGAAATGATTTCCAAGCCACTTGTATGTGAAACTGCTCTCTAGAAAAAGTTAATCATTGAAACGTGACTATAATTAACTGAGATTCCACCGTCTGTGATGTTATTTTTAAGAGATGGGTGAATCCAGGACAAATAAAGTTAGTTTATTATTATTATATTATTATTATTATTAGTATTATTATTATCATCATCAGCATCAACATCATCGTCATCATCATCATCATTATTATTATTATTATTATTATTATTATTAAGTTAGAAAAGATGTTTTAAAGCTTTATAAGGGTTAAATTAGATTGTTTACTATTTTGTTTGTGAAATTTACGTAATAAAAAAATCAGAAGTAGATAACTTAGATCTTTAGAGATCTTCATATTTTACCTGCAGTATGTAAGGGGACATGAAGCTGCGAGGTGTCTCTGAGGGAAGAGAGAGAAGGCCTGCCTGGGGGTGTTGGGGAAGCCTCTTACCGTCATCAAAGACAAAGACAGTGACATCAAAGATTCTTCCAATGTTTTGAAACAACAGGACTATGAATAAGCAGACAAATAAAAATTAGCTGGTAAAAATACAGACATTTCCAGTTTACTGAGAGGATAGAGACACAGTGCTGTTAGGAAACACTGGTAAAATCAGTAGTAAATAATACGAGACTGCAGAGATTTAAAATATGAATTACTGAAAGTGAAAGTAGTGAGAGTAGTGATAGCGTCGCAACAATGATGCATTGAGTGCACATTCATACTGCAGAATTCAGAGCTTGAAATGATGTCTCATCCCCACATATTGTCAGTCACAACGGAGAAACAAGTCAGAAAGGCAGGACAGATGCGTCATTCACTGCTTTTGTTGGCAGCACCAATGCTGCCACCAATACCAACATCACTACCAACACCAATACTAACATCAACACCAATACCCACACCAGTACCAACACCAACACCAACACCAGTATAAATACCAGTACCAACATGAATACCGACACAAATACCATCACCAATACCAACATCACTACCAACACCAATACTAACATCACTACCAACACCAATACTAACATCAACACCAATACCCACACCAGTATCAACACCAACACCAATACCAACACCAGTATCAACACCAGTACCAACACCAGTACCAACACCAGTACCAAAACCAATACCAACACCCTGCACAATAGTTTGCATGTGAAAGAAATGCAGTGACATTTGTGCAGGCAAAGTGGTGCAGTGTTGTCAGTACAACTAATCTAATGACACAATTTGACTGAGTGGGTAATTAACAATGCATTTTTGTGCATTCACTCAATGTTATTACACAGAGCGGCCGCTATGATGAAGCTGGCGGTTGTAATGAAGTTTCTCCAAGTTCACTGATTGGAATTCTCCGCTTAGATGGGGTTTCTGATGACATTCCAGAAAGGGAAATTACAAAGTTTGACGTATGGATCACTCAAACACAAAATTCCACACAAAATTACAGCAGCTGTTTTTTTCCCCCCTGTACTCAACCCCTGTATAATCTCTTTATTTGTGTAACCAAAATAAAGGAAAGCACAGCTCTTGATTCTAACCCTGTCATTCTGTTGATAAACACATGGGCAGAGTAAATTATCACTCCATCAGCTCAGGTTAGTTTCATGAGACAGTCAGTCAGTCATTGATTCATTATTGTGTTTAGTCATATTAGTCGTATTGAGTGATTCTATGATTGTAGTTAGTCAGTGTCAGCAGTTTGGAAGTTAGTTGCTTTTAATCATATGCTTTATTCTTAATTCATTGTTTGATTTCCAGAAATTGTCAAGTGAATTTATATAGAAGTTTTTACAATTTTGTATTTAAAATTAAGTGACTCGATGTACCTTAATAAGGTGATGTACAACAAAGTTACGTTATAGGACGCTGCCAAGTGCCTACCAGAAGAAGCAGCGGTAAACAAAACCAGCAGAGCAATAGAGGGCGGTTTTCAGAAAATACTGTCAAAAAGGCTGTTAGACTTTGGTGTCCTTATCTGTCCGGCAGTTCTGCGAATGCCAATAACCAAGTTTTCTAACTCCCTATGGAATTATCTGGGTAGAAGTGAAGAGCACAGATCTAGTGAGTTGTATAGTCTCTATGTCAGAGTTACTTGAGCAAACCTGTTTCCATAAAACAGCTCCAATTGGGGAAAAAGACCAAAAGCCAACTAGTGTGTGTGTGTGTGTGTGTGTGTGTATTAACTTCAATGCAATTTAAATAAGCATCCCTCTTAATGTGCATTAAAAGATTTTATTTATATTCACTATGTGTTTGCACCAGCTGCACAAACGCTGTTAGCTGTCTTTCACAAAAAGTTTTGGCAAAGCAAAGTATTATCTCCACCTTCACATGTGGGCATATAATTACTGACTCATCATCCTTATAACTCGTATCAGCCTCCATACTTTCTCAGTAGAGGCGGCAGGTGACATTGAGGCACTTGGCAGCGCACACGAGCCAAATGAAATCGCTAAAAGCCCTGGCAGCTCACGTCAGCTGCCCTGAACAGCCGTTAATGTTGCGTCTGCCGGGCAACGCCTCTTCATCAGCTGCTTCCGTGAGTTGGGCTGCGGTGCTGTCTGTGGAGTATTGACAGATGTTTGTATCCACAGCGACTCTCTCTGTCATTGCCATACTTTTAAATAGTCCCTAACCCACAGCCAACTCTAACCCACACTGTGAATCTACTGTTGTTTTGGTTACCGTTCTACTACCATCCAGCTTGATCGTTTTGAGCAATTCAGACATCCACATAAAAGGTCATTCAGAGAAAATGACTGTTCTAATTATTATATTATATCATATTATATTATATTATTGCTTTTCTTGTTTTTTTGTTAATGTTATCATGAAATATGCCATGCAACTGTCTCAGCTGCTGGTCACTTCAGACCTTCAACTAAACAGGTTTCATTGAAAACTTTTTTTCAAAGAAAGAATTTCAGTGTGATTTCTGACTGGGGTAATAAGCATGTTTGTCTGGAAGAGGCCTCATCGACACTTTTTTCCATCCACAGTGACATCAAATCACAGGGATTGGTCTGGTTTACCGTGTCCTGGACAGTTCTGAGGAAGGAACCCAATCAATTGTGCTTGAAGAATGAACCCTTGGACAATGGCACTGAGGTATTGATCTCTGCGGGGTCCCATTAGATAGCCTGTCAGATGGATACGTGCTGCAGCGGCACTGCCCACTGGCTGACCAAAGTAAGTACTTGTCAGTATTATCTGAAGGAAGAAAAAAACGATGCTGCCGTCAGATCGCAGAGTTGAAGTGTGACCATGAGTTTGAGTAGAAACTGATGATTTGAAATACATTATTCAGTGGTGTATTGCAAAACAAACAAACAAAAAAAAGCCAGACCTCATCATAACAAATAACAGAAGGTGTTATGGCGAGAAAATAGCATGCATGGGCAAACCTAGTGCATCTAGCTGCCATATATCACCCAGCTTCAATGGCACCGTGATTAAAGCATTCAAATCGCTCCCGGGTATAACATAAATAATAAATGTCAAGAATGGAGGAGAGGCATCGGTGGGACGGGGGCTACGACCAATTTGTGGAGGGGCATTCATCCAGTCCTTCTGCTTGGCACGATAATCTCCTGCCATTACTACAGCACAAAGCAGCGCAGGTTTTCCATTAAGTGTACTGCCACAGCCTCCCCAGCCTCTCCGCCAGCCATTAGCTCCAAAATTAAGTAAACCTCTATTTACATACCGGGCCACTGGTGCTGAACGCTCACTAAATGGCACCGTTCACCCGCGATGGCAAACTGCAAGGGGTTTTTCTGTTGAAGTTGAGTGGAACCCAGCGAGTCCTCACAAACTGCTTCCTCTGGAAATGAAGCACAGAATTCTTGGGTCTGTTGTGCATAACGGCGTAACTAATAATAAAAAAAGAATAATTATAATAAAAAATGATCCAAAATGCACTTTATAAACTGTATAACATAAATTGTCATGCAAAGATGCTCTTGGGTACTGAATACTGTACATATATATACATATGTATAAACATATCACTTTTTACATCCTGGAGCATGTGGCACTGAATTGTCGCACTGCAGAGGCGATAACATAACTTTTTGTTTTCGTGAATAGTGAGTCCCACTGCTGGTCAATGTTTTCAAACTATTTTTTTTTATACCTTATTTTTAAGATAGAAAACCACTTTTCTATCCTAACACAAGATTTGTTGTATGTATTGAGCCGACACATGACCAGAATGTTGCAATAAAGAGCCAATTATTCCCCCAAAACTTACATTTTGACTTGGAGTAAGCTGTAACTAACAGTGACTCAACAAAACAAAAATCTATAAATTTGACCAAAGCACCTGACGTGGAATAGCACTACATTCTCACATAGATCACTTCAAACAACATCTGACACCAGACAAAGGGAGACAAGGAGTATTTAAGAAGGAAGGTAGAGGAACTCAGGTGAGACCAATCAGGGGCGGGATACTAGAGAACGAGACACAGGTGAAAGTCGAACACAGGGAGGAAGTCGGGGCCTGAAACAAGAGGAAGAAGTGACAAACAAGATGAAACAGGAAGTGGAGACGAGACAAGGTGAAACATCAACACTACTGGACATGACATGACACTTGAAAGACTTTAACCAATGGCAGTAAAATAAATGAGGAAGTGAAGGACGAGACAAGGCATGAGTGTATTAAACTAACAATACATAAATATTTTAATAATAATAATAATAATAATAATAATAATAATAATAATAATAATAATTTATTAATACTATAAAATAAAACAAACTTGATGAGAAAAAACTTAAGTATAGTATACTTAGTATACTTAGAGTATATTTTGAAACTTACAATGATTTACATGTGGTCACCACTTGCCATCAGAAAGAGTTTATGTCACATTACATCTATGAAGTAAACAAAGGCTTGTTTTTTTCTGCGCGGCGCGACTTGTTCAAGCATCCATCGCACTCAATGCCAACCTGAAAAATTCAAATGGAAATAATGGCCACTTGGGTGGGGGAAGGGAAGAGTGAATTTTTTAACAGGTGGCTTGTTGTTGGCGTCCCCCGGGGGGCAGCAGTTGGTGTCACAGGTGCTGCTTACGCTCTTCATCACTCAGGAGGCTTCAGGGGCGGAGTCACTGGCTGTGTTGGCACGGAGCGCTGTTCTGTCAAGGTGAATTATTCTTCTCACATCCCAAACTTGAGTCCCCCCTCCCAATCTCCCACACGGCTTTTGGCCCCCACACGAGAAGTGCGTTCCCTCTGTCCGACTCCGTGCCCGCTCTCATCCTGTGCCACCTTCCACTCTCACCTCTTCCCCGTCTTATCAGTCTCCCTCTTTGCTTCTCTCCCCAGGACTTCAACTCAGATTCCATTAACCCTCGCTTTGATTTTGTGCTCTACCCTGACACGTAGCGGGCGCACACGAAAGGGATGAAATTCTGTCCTGTTTTTTTATTTAAATCAACCCGTAATGCAAGAAAGACAAAATATAACGGCTGTCAAATAGATGGATTCCACCCAATGACATTTGCTAGTCGTGACTCTCCAAAATTATTATTTATTTTTTTAACTTTTTAAAATTATTTTATTATTATTTTCCATTCTATTTATTTTTTAGAAGACTTCTAAGTGAGAGATGCTTGTATTTCTTTCAGTCCTGTTACCAGAACTCATGTTCTGTGAAAAGCAATTCAACTAAGTCCTTTGCTTTCCCATTAACGAACTGCTTATTTTGAAGAATAGGTTTGTTCATCCTTTCATCTTCCATACCCGCTTATTCCCGAGCTCAGGGTCACGGGGGTCTGCTGGAGCCTATCCCAGCTGTCTTAGGGCGAAGGCAGGGTGACACCCTGGACAAGTCGCCAGTTCATCGCAGGGCCATAGGTTTGTTGCATGTTGAAATAATTGATATTTGTGACTAAAAATGATTACACACACACACAAGTAGCGACAACAGGCTGACATGTTCTTCATCGTCCCCTTGCATTGCAGGCTCAAAATTCACAAGTTGAAGGACATGGTTTCGGAAGTGAAGTCTGTCACGGTGGGTTACTCAAGAGGACTGAAGTTTTTTTTTCTCTCTCTCTCTCTCTCTCTCTCTCTCTCTACCTCCTTTTGCGGTTTCCCATGAGGCTGAATCGCTCCGTTGTCGGTCTCTAAACAGCCAGCTGTTGCAACTCGGATGCAACGCTGCGCATCAACACAGCCGCTTTACTTGCCACTGACCTAATTAGATCCTGCGATACATATTTTTCCTCTCCCCCTGCATTTTCCTTATCCATCCCTTTCCCTTACGTTTTTTCTCCCACCCTGTTTGATGAATGACTCTGTGTTTTTGGGCACATAGATAATAGATTGTGCGCGCGCCTTTCCCTTTACCCCGTTTCGCCCCTTCTTATCCCCTTACGTCACTTTCTATTTCTTGCCTCCTGCGTAACGCGCAAACATTCCGTCTTCACCTGACTTCGCCCCATCAGCATATTCCCAAAAATAAAACAAGGGGTTGAGGGGGGGTAAGGTTGAAATGGAGCAAAGGGAGTTGGAGGGAATTGTGGCCCAGAGGCAGGGCAGTGGGCATGTGCGATAGGGAAGGCTGAATGGATGGAGAGGGGAAGGGAAGGAAAGGGAAGGGAAGGGATGAGCTCCACACTCCTGAAGGTGACTGCACACAAGATACACTTACTGTAGAAAGAGGAGGAGGTGGAACAGGAAATGAAATGCAAACGCTTATCTTGAAACAACTACTGAAATAAAGGAATTTGTTAAAAAAAAAAAAAAAAATTGACTGAATCTGAGATACAGGGATTAAAAGAATGCAGACATATTGGCAGGACGACTGGATAAAACCATGCAAAAAAGGAAATCTGCAGCGGAACATCAAGTTGGTGACTTCAATCCTCAGATCCCAAAGCACTTCCATAATTTCAACCCTCCCCCGACTTTATCGTACAATCAAAGGAGCCTGAATGTGGAACACGACAGCAGAAAGGAAGAAAAAGAGAGAGGAACACGCTATCAAAGTGAGGTGTGCAGCCAGCGCCCCGTGGCAGGGCGTCACGCTGTGCTTAATGAAGCAGCGGCACAGACAATTAGTTCCTCGCACAGTGTTATCGGCCACGGAGAGGTGCGCACATCATTAACCACATGACCCGTCTGATTGATCTTATCTTATCACATCGTATACCCTCATCGCTCACAAACAAACAGGCCACACACGTGTTCGGAGTCACGGAGTTTAATGACTCCGCCTCAGGCTGAAAGTGGTCCTGCCAGGTTTCCTCCCTCTCCAGAATCATAGAAACAATAAAAGGGTCATACATCGATTCAACCATATATTTATATGGCATGGCTCATAAGACAGTGGACACGTCGAAACGTACAGTAAAACTACAAACCTTTAATGCAACACTGGCAGAGGGAGGGAGATGAGTTCGATCTTTTCCTTCATCTGTTGTTTTTATTGCTATGTTTTTGTTACTCACTTTTGTGCATTGTGTGATGGCATGGTGCTTTATAACCAAGCGGCTAACAAAACAAATTCCCCTCAGGATAAATGCATCATTCGTAACATCTTCCTCTAATTCGCAATAGTGTTAATGTGCTCGCTTGGATGGTTTTAGTGCTTTTTTCTGATTAGAGTCATTGTACAGTATATTTAAAAAAAAAACAAAAAACATTTAATAGTGACGTAGCAAACATTCAGCTCTCATATCCTGCGCTGTTTGTGTCTTACCGGATGTTTAGGACAAGCAAGACAAGCAACCTGATGGCTGTTAGCACTAAGTGATCAGTCTGGGCAGAAGGAGACCAAAGTTCTCTTTAGCAACATTCACCAAAACATATAACAGCCGTTCTTCAGAGTCATTCCTCAAATCCTCTCACTCTGATTCTTCAGGTTCTTAGAATTTTCTTGATATGGCATTGAGGCCTTTAGCCTGAAATGACTGTGTGCCCAATCATTCCAAACTAAAAGTTGGGTAAAGTCAGACAGCAGTCATATCAGTCGTGCAGTGAGACTATAGATTCAGTTCTGATTTGCAAGCAGTGGCTTCTCTCTCAGTATGTCTTCTTTTCTTTTGCTCTCTGCTCTTAACAGAAAGGTTCAGAATCGTTTAAAGTCTTACTCTTGCTAGGTTATAGGACCTCCAAGTAGTTTATCTGCACTGAAAATATCTCATCAGACCATCAGGGGTTGCAGCTCCTCCAAATCCTTTTCCTGCTGGTGAACTCAAGGCAGATAAAAACACTTGGAGATATTGTCCGACTGCCTGCCCCAAACTCGCTGACTCGCAGCCAAGATTTGCCAGGGTTGCTGTTGCCTGTTGTTGTAGTTGCTTCCAAGCACAAATGGCTAGGTGTAAATAATTGAATAATTGCCTGAGCATCTATTTGATTCATGAGCACAGAATTTGTCGTGGGAGTGTAAAGCTCATAAAGACACTACCAATGCAAGTCCCATGTTTTTAGTAAGTTACCACATGGGTAATAGCTTAATTATTACAGCAACTATCTGGAGAGCGTCAGATAGAGGGTTTTATTCTATATGTTGTAGAATGTGTGTTCATGTATGTATGTGGGAAAATGTTTGGCTACAGTGCAATTCTGGGAGTTGAACCAGATCCATGTGTGTTTAAAAAGTGGGTGGGGTCTAAAATTGATGTTTCCTACTTCCTACTACTTTCCTAATATAGGTTTGAATAAAAGACACCGCAAAAGTAGAGTAGCAAGTGTTTCAGATCTAGTATTAACTGCATTAGCGGGTGACTTCATGTACTTTAACTTTGGTTCTCATAATCAAAAGGAATTGGTTGAGCTTTGGAGGTTTTGTGATGTTATGGATGATGCCATAAAAAGAAACAGAAACTAACCACATATCAGTTCTGAACACAGCTGGTGGAATACTCACTTTTGTCTTCTAGGCTTACATGTAATAAAATATTATTCTCTATAAGAACTCAATCGGAAGCAGCTTCATTTGCACAGAGCCGTATCCTGTGAATAATAACATCTTCGACTTTGTTAAAAAATATGCGGTCCAGTTGATTTATTGAGCTAAACTGCAGGATGTGAACTCGTTGCTGTTGTAGGAATGTCAATAACAAACCAATTATCTTTCCACTTGACTACCTCTTCTGCCCAATTCTGTCTGAGTTTGGAGTCCACAGAATTATACTATTATGTTCGGTTGGAGTCAATTTAAAAGTTCCGAAGATATTAACACTCAGGGAAGAAGTACTGTATGTGTTTAAAAATACTTGTGAAAATGCTGCTCACCCAATAAATTATTTGGCATATGCACGTAAAAATGAGGACAGAGGGGTTTGAACTCATCATCTAGACTTGAGTTCATCTACCTGGGTAGATAATCTGGTGCTTCATTACAGTGGATATCCGAGGGCAGAACTGCTCACCACTGGTCATTACTGCCTACAGCAGAAGACAGAAAGCCTGATCAGATAGTTGTATTTTTACATTAAAACAAACAACTCTTTTAACTTTAGAGTTCCTCCTTACACTGCCCGAATGTTGCTCCTTCCACAGTTACTCACTTCCCCTATTTTTCTTCCGCCGCAGTGCAAACGCACTTGCAGTGACGCCAGTTTGACGTCCACTAAAGTGGTCCTTCCGTCTACGAATGTGTGGGAGTGGGTGAGTAATCGGTTGCACAGCTCGATGCTTCAAGAAAACAAAAACGATTGAAGTGTGACACAGGTTGGGACTCTATTTACCATCTTTACCTTTTTTCAGTGAAATCTTTCACCTGTCAAAGAACAATGTCCATGCTATTGAGAGGGAAACAGACACGGTGTTCAAGATGTTCAGTGAATATCTTCAGTTTGCATCTAGCTTTAGAAAAACAGAAACTTTTCCATTGAGTGAGTGTGCAGAAAGTATTACATCAGCACACTTTGATTCATCAGCAGTTGCACAATCTGTTATTTATTTATTTATTTACCTGCGCCATGGCTTTCGGCCAATGACAGCCAAGCCAAACACGTAAAGGTGGTTTCGCCTTGAGTAAACAATTCAAAGGTCCACCGAGGCCTGCGAGCTGACTGCTGCATGAAATTTGATGCGATTGCAGCCTTTTTCTGTGAAAGTAAGGGGTGAAATAAGTTTCCACCTCTTCAGAGAGAGGGGAAAAAATAAAGAAAACAGCAAAGCGCTCAATAAGGGCTTTGGCCAGATGTGCTAAGCATATTGGAGCGTGGCGAGGGTCTGATCGCAGTGGAGTGAATAGAGGAGCCAACTGTGGCGCTGCAGCACCCGTGGGGGGGAAATGCAAGTCGAGATGAGTGAAGGAGCTTCACTTGGAAACGGCTTCACAGATGATAGCTCACATGCGGTATTTGCTCTTTGATGACCAGGAAAAAAAAGGCTGTTTGTTTGTGCTCCACTTGAGCTGCGCGAGTCGCCTCATCAGACTACCCGAGCGTCGTGAAATTGCTGCATGTGTCTTCGCCACAACGGCAACGCGGGGAGGATCTAGTCATTTGCATTTTTATGCATTTTAAAGCGTGCGGCATTTACAGGAGTCACGTGTCCTGAGGCGGGTTTGTCCAGCGGACCGAGGCGGAGTTCAGGCAATGATCATGGAGGAGAGCAGCAAAATGCCAGAGAGAAGAGCAATGGGGGTCGGCACACCTCCAGACTGAAGATGTTGCTACTGTGGTACTTTCAAGAGGAAGAAGAAAGGTTGGGCTCTGAACATGGAGGTTAAACTAAAAGCTGAACGAGGGGATTTAGGCCGCAGAGGTGTTTTTTGATAATGTCAAGGGCGAAGTCCAGTTTTTTTTTTTAATCCATATCCATGTGGCTAGGTGCTCAAAAAAAGAGTTCAAATCAAATCATGTGCACTAAATAGAGCACTGCATTCTCTTTCAGTGAGATGTAAGTCCATCTGTACTTACCGTCTGTGCTAATAACCCAGTTTCTGTTTATGATATCCTTTTGATAAAAAAACACAATCCATTTGCGTAATGAATAACACAGAGTCTATACAATTCTATATTAAGTAACTGCAAACAGAGTGGAAAATGTGTGTTCAGCATTATAGGCAGGTCTTCAACACAGACCTCCACCACACTGATCACCTCCTAAGCTGAACGTCTCTTCCTTCTCAACCAGATGTGCACTTCCACGGAGGGTGACAAACACAGATTTATGCGTCCGCCTCCAGGCGCCGACATCAGTCATGACTTTTATGGCGCTGGTTTAGGAACACTAATTAACTTCTCGCTGCAATGGCACCGGCTGCATGTTTCTGTGTGACTCCTGCTGTCCATTCTAATGGTGCCGCTACTTCATCTTTTACTCGACAGGAGGAAACATTTCAACTTTTGTGAAGTTATTCTATTATAGCACCGTATAAAGTTATAAAGTGCTTGTTTGTGCTGTATTTGGACCCAAATGCAGTGTGTCTAACAAAGTATATGCTATAATGACTTCTAAATATAGTGTTACATTGGTTTGGCTTTATAACTGTGCAAACGCAAAGTTGTCAGCATTTTCTGCCTGTGAGGCACTTCTAGTTTCATTTAAATGTAGACACGTAGCGGAAGCACAGTAAATGAAATTATTTTCAAAGATGCAACATTTACATATTCATGCTAAACATTCTTTCTCCCTTTGAGGAATGCCTCTCCCGGGGGTGTTGTTCCTTTTCAGCGGGTGCCTGAGCACTGAAACACAAATGTGATCAGCAGCTTTGATGATAGAAGGGGAACTACAGCATTCACACTGACCAGGTTGCTTTGGGTGATGTATTGGGAGTGAGAACGGGCGGCCGCAGGACATGCAATCTCTCCACATCTGCCCGGCAGAACTAAGACATGAATGAGGAACAATTGCGATTGTAAAGAATGCAAAGACCAGCGAGGAGCACTGCTACTCCAGCGGTGAACTGTGTTTGTGCATGACTCAAGGTTATTCAAGCACCACGTTTCAAACCACATGGTTGGAATCCCAATGAGCCATGCACATAAGATATCATTTCAAGATGAGCAACAAAGGGAGTTATCTTTAAAAAAAGGAAAAGAAATTAAAAAGTGCAAATTTGGGATTGCGCAACTGCAAAGTTAACGTGGATTTTTCGTATTTATGTAATATGGGCAGCAACTGAAGGAAGAAAAAAACATTGCTGTAATGTCTATTCTCAGCTACTGCACAATCTTCTTCTGACCTCAGATATAAAGCATCAATCTGGCAATCATGGTAAGTGTTAATAATGCATAACCAATCAACTTCCTGTTAAGTTGTGACAAAGCCCTTAAAAGCAAAAGAAATGTGAGACTTGTGTTGAACAGCAGTTCGTCAGAAGTAAATGAGATTTTCACATTAGAGAGTGGCACTGAGTTACTTTTTCGAGTGGAGAATATATATCCGCTCCATGACCAAAAATATTTGGAGAGAGTTCAGGCAAAAACTACAATGAATGACTAAATCAATTTGGCAGATGATGCTTCCTGAACGACAGCATACTCATAAGCAAGTTTTTGGAAGGGAAAATGACAGTAACAAACATGATCAACAGAGTTCAACCAATGACTTTTCAAGTTCTGACTCCCCTTTAAAAAACACTTTCTACTGGCTCTTTACCAGATGGATGCAGGGGATAAAGCCAAAGGATTTATGAAGCGTTCCGTCTGGTTAGCAAGATAAGATAAGATAACTGAAGAGAATTCAATAAGTTGCTTCATCCATTTGGCCCTTCAAAATGAAACAAATCATTTTTTACTTTTTTGCCGCAATGGCCATAGAGACGAGTATTCTTTTCATATTTAAACATCCAGATTAAGCATAAACACGCACACCACTGACTAGACTGGATCTCCTGACTGAGACCTCTCTACAGTAATTAGCCTCAACCTCAATCGTTGCACCATTTAACATCCCACAGTCTACAGCAGCGGCAGAAATGTCACTTCAGGCTTAAGGGGACGACTACAGTCAGTAGATTTCGGTTTATTATCTTCCTGACCCCTGAAGTGGTTCTTCATCGGATGTATTTTATAGATTCACTGCCATATACAGCATGCATTATACATTTTACACCCTGCTGCATCCCCACTTTGCACCAATGAAATATTTTTTGCTGTCTAATTCATGATAATGGGCACATTTTAAACATGCTGCACTGAGCATCTCCACCAACACCCAGTTGCTGCTTTGTAAACAGTACCTATTGACTTTGTGTACAGGGGGCTTGACAGGCGCCATTGTTTCTTTGCTGTTATTGTCCCGGTGTGGCGTTTCTCCAGCCAAACTAAGCCAACGAATGGATTTAGCTACAGAATAAATAAAGTGCCAACATCCTGTCAAGCCCAGACCAGCCTCCATTCTAGCAACCACAGAGCAATCTGTCACCGATAGATTTTCCCATCTGCTACTCTACAAACATACAGAATTGTGGGAGTTTTATTTGGGTGAGGAATAAAAGTGAAATCATGATTTTATTTTGAATGACCAACTATATATTAATTAGTTGGCACATAGTCTTAATGGTACCTTGCCAGACATTCATTCATCATAGGTTTCTACATCCCAGCTTATTTTTTCTTCTTCTACTGACACAAAAATGTTTCTTTTGTCTCGTTGACAGGCTATTAAATCACTGTGCTTCTACCTGTTACGGCCTTTCTTACACACCATTGTGCAGCTGCTGTGATTTATGGGTATGACAAGATAATTGCAATCACTCAGTATCTTGAACCTAAAGCTCTTCAATCTAAATTAAATTGAACGGAAGCTCGGAGATAAACTCAGTCAGGAGGACTATACTATCCACCAATCACTATCCTGTTGCATTTACCCACTCATTGCAATCATGCAATCATTAATGCGCTTGTCACCCAAGCACTTCTGTAGCCAATTAACTGTATCTCTTTCCTTTATATTCTACTGAGAAAGAAATTAAATGAATTACATTCATTCATTCATTCATCTTCTATACCCGCTTATTCCTGTTCAGGGTCACGGGGGTCTGCTGGAGCCTATCCCAGCTGTCTTAGGGCGAAGGCAGGGTACACCCTGGACAAGTCGCCAATTCATCGCAGGGCTAAATGAATTACATTTATAATATTTCCAGTGCACAGGCTATCATGTCATTGCCCTTTTTGCTCTTGAAGACACGTAGGCAGACAGCTACATCTCTAATCCCCACATATTTAGCTGGATTATCGTTCTCCATTATATAATCCCCAGGTTGGTGACGGCTTCATACAATAGAGGTACTCCTAATCACCGCCATCGACAGACAAGACAAACAAGAGCGGCGACGAGATTAAAACCAACATTAAATTGCCTTTATTTTCTTTCTTTCTTTCTCAGAGAGGTAAGCCTGTCTAAATGTTTTTATACCATAGCAATGACAATGACAAATTGTTTTCAGGAATTCTTTGGCCATAAAAACAGTTCAGTTGTTTAGAAAGCAGTAGTAGATACACTCTAAAAACAGTGAGATGCTATATTATTTAGAACTCAAATATGTTTTTTGTGTGCAGCCGACAGATGGTCCGCCCACTGTTTCCAATTGTTTTGGTTCCGTCTTCGTGAGCTCCTTGCTTGCTGCAACGCCATTAGCGTATGGTTAGAGAACAAGATTCTAATTAAATAGAAATTATGAAACACTATTAAGGAGTCACTTGAAATACAGGGAAAAATATGAGTGAATGATTCTCAACCGCTGCCTTCTCTCCTATGGTAGCAGCCCTGCAGGCAACAGGGTAATTTCAGAGCTGTGACATGAAATCAGTCCCGGGGAGGTGTAGATCCTTGAGGTGTGATATAGGTGAAGATGAGATAGCGTGCCGGACCTGATTGAATTTACCCTCGGTTGTTTATAGATCAGACCCAGACTCATTTTGGACCCCAGGGACTGATTGTCCATGGGCTGGACAGCAGGCGAATCGAAAGACAATACCAAATCAAAGACAGGGCAGAGTTAGAGTGTGGAGATGAGTGAAAAAACTGATGTCAAAGTCTGTGAAGATGAAAGTGTATGTGTTTCATTTGGCAATTTGTGATTTTGCCCAACAGAAACCTTTTGGGTCAGTTTAATCTGGTTTTAATTTAAAAGTTCTCTTGAAAATTCTCACCAGATTTAATGGAGCAAAAGGAACACTTTCAGTATACAAAGGAATACAAACTCTGAAGTTTACCAATCTCACAAGGTTATCAGAAAATTCTGAACCAAGTCCATTCAGACCAACCAGTATTCAGTCCGAAGGCAATGATTGGCTGGATCGTGTCAAAGCCTCTGACTGACACTCGCACAACTGAATTAAACCTGAGCAGCAATGAAATATATTTAAATGCAATGTCCTTGCTGAAAATAATGAGTCACTTCATCACAGCAACCTAAACTATTGGGCCAACTTTTTTTTTTTTATTTGGAGTTCATTTCCTCTAACTGAGCACAAAATACTGAGGCACAAGAGGCTTCTGCTTCTGACAGGTGAGGATGTAAACATTAACAGCTTCCTCCTCATTAGTTAGCCTGCTTTTATCGATGCGGCACACCCGCCATCAAGTTAAATTATAGCTGGAATGAACAGTGAAGACACAAATGGAGACAAAGCATCAAAGCAGCAGGAGGAAAACATGATGTTTTTATTGGTTGCATAAGTTTTTTAATTTCAGTTCCCATTAATTATTGCTTCTCCCTCAGAGTAACAATGAAAAACCTTCATTTATAAGCAATTCATTTTTCTCCATCCATCCATCCATTCATTCATCCATCAACATCATTGGATTGGGAAACCTTCGAGCCTTTGTTACTACGTTGAGCACAGAAAAATCCAATGTTCTGCTACATCCTCCGAACCATCATGTCCTGGCCAGCCGGTCGGGGTGATGTCTGTCTCCGCGTCTACGGACGGTTTGCAACCAGAGGCAGAAGGACGACCACTCTAAGCGCAAACGAATAGAATAGGGCGGCGCAGCCTCGATAGAGTAATGACCTCTGTGAATGCGGTCTATTTTTCCATCTGTTTGTTTGGTCAGTTGCCCTTATTCTCGGAACGTCTGCGATAAATCGCAAATCCCCCCAGTCCCACCCACCGACACACAAACACTTCAGTCCAGTGGCTCTTGAGGAATATATTTAGAATATCCATTTAGCGTGTAACCCCTCACGCTCCGGCCAGGCCCATTCATCTCCCCCATCGCAGCCGCTCCGTGGAACGCGCCCTCTGTCGCCGTCCTTGTTTGTTTAGCTGCCCCTCTCGTCCACCTGGACCTTCATTTCATTACTTCAATTAGCGCGATTAGGATCTAAAATTGCTCGTGTCGGCTCGGTGATTGACAGCAATTGGCCGCTTGGGGGATGAGGGGGAGACGAAGATGCGGAGCTGCTCAGTGATTTGTGGAGTGAAGCATGCGGGCTGTGCGTGTGTGTGTTTGTGTGAATGTAGGAGGGTGTGTTTGTTTACCCTGATGGGAGTTTGTGCTCACTGAAGACGAGAGCAATTCTTCAGGCAAACAATGCGAGACGGACGCCGTAGAGAGAGAGAGAGACAGGGAAAAAAAAACACATCTCGCTTAACCCCACATGCAACACAACTGTTGGTCGGATTGAAGGGAGCTATAAAGATTTTTACAATTACTGGGAGTTTTTTATTTTTCTTTTATTCCAAGAAGAATACGCCCCCACCCCCACTCCACCGGCTCTCAGAGACGGGGGCCATTCACGTTTGTTCATTTCCTCGATTGCGATTGTCTGTTGACACAAACATTCCTCCCACGCAGGATAAACATGCCCGAACTGTGTCGCAATCACCATGTATCACGTGCGCTCTTCCACAGTGGGAGCGTGACTGACAGGCAATCGCTGCTCACTTTGTCGTTCTCGCTCCCACCCCCCATTCCCCGAACTCCCGGCGAGGCTGCGGCCCGCGAATTGGGCGGCACGGCGCGGCCGCAATTTAATGGGCCGAGCATAATTTCTCGTCTCTTCTCATGATGGGGCGGGGGGGCCTCGGCTTCCACGAGGCCCTGAGCGGCGGCAGCGGCCGCTGGAGCCGATCATGGGTATCTGTCTTCTCGTCAAGGCGCGAGTGGTTGTGTTTTGCGCCGCGTCGGTGCCAAAATACGGCCCTGTTCATCACGAGGCGCTAAAAGGCTGAAGCGCCGAGGTCCGTGACAGAACATTAATCTGCTTCTCAAACGGACAGCCATGAGCCTCTCATTCTCCTCCTCCTCCTCCTGCTCCTCCTCTGCGAGTCCTGCCTGGTAACTTTCATTGACTGCCTTTCCTCCCATCATTCTCCTCTCCGTCCTCCTTATCGCCGGCTCTCATCACTCCACTGTCGCGACATTCTTCTTCTCCTCTGAGCCGTCCGTTAAGTCCGCTTTGAGCTTTTCCTCCCACTTGTTTTTTATTGTTTGGGTTTATGCCCCCTTGTCCGAGTTAATCTGTCTCTGGAAATGGATTGGATTGGCCCCACCCAACCCGCCCCTCGCCCTCTTTGAGACCCGGCGACTCTAGTTTGAGCAACATCCCTGGCCCCCATGTCTAATTCTCTTGGCAAACTGTGGCAATGATTATATGTGATGCAGAAGGAGTCGCTCACTTTTCCTAATCCGCTAATCCCTACGGAGCATTCGAGTGTCTTTAGGCTAATGTTTCGATTTTACAGCCGTGCGTTTTTTGGTTCGTCTGCTGTCACCGTTTCTCTGGGCAGATAAAGTCAGCCACTTGCTGATAAACACACAGAAATACCTGCCAGACACAGCTGCAAATAGACTCTAGCCCTCCTTCTCCTGCTCTCCCGGTTGTGCAAATGAGTTTGCTCACCCATTTGCTTCAGCAAATTGCTACATTTTTAAAAGCCCAGTGTTTTAGATTAGTTAGTGTCCAATTTTAATAATAAATCATATTGTAAACCATGCGTTGGATATGTTTCCAGATCCATTTACTGGGCTGCTGTAGAAGAGTTGTGGTGCAATATGGCCACTTTGTTACAAGCAGCCCCAGTCTTTATTACTGTTCTTTATTTGTGAATGCATAGTTCACTTTAATTTTAAATTCTTAAATATTTGTCCCTCTAAATGTCACACACTGTGCCTTTAATGTAGGTTTAATTTAATCACGGCTGTTTTGCAAAAAGATTGCTTGGCTCTGCCTTCAAAGTTCTGTTTTCCCACCACTCACAGCTCTTTCCATATTTATCTCTTTCCTCCATCCAGGATGTCGGTAAAAACTGCAAAAGGAGGAACAGAAAGTAGACCATCTTCTGCCGCCAGGTCTGTATGAAATCTCTAAATTTGGCAAAGGAAATTAACAGGGAACGAGCACCAAGCATTAAAAACTGTTAATTAAACACTAAGTTTGCCAGCTTTGACGATCCCAACATTCACTTTTTCTACAGCAGTGAGTGTCATGTGAGGAGATAGGTGGAGATAGTCGGTGCACTGGGCCATTGGAATATCATATCACTGACTGACTGACTGACTGACAGACAGAGTCCCTTAACCCGGAATGTACCCCATTTTCTCCCATTTCAGCCAGTGTCTATCAAGCCGCCCATTTCTTTTGATTTGTCCAGTGTTATTATTGCATAATGGTGAGGTCCTTCTACGCGGGCAGAATTAAGAGCTGAGAGTGGCATCGCATCCAGTTCCATTATGTCACACCTTCCGGTTGTTAGCACCATTCTACAAGTGGACAAGCAGATGCTGTGCAACTCCAGTTTCTCTCAGTTTTTATAAAGGGGGTAGTCATATAGGATTGCGAGCTTTGTTTATATGTTTATATGAACAATCCACCTTGAATACACTTGTTGATTTTAATGAATTTTTTTTCTCTCTGTCTCTCTTTCTATATCCCAGCATGTCTCCTCGAGCAGGGAGAGGTGCATCACCTGGCAGATCCCCGGGCACCAGATTCAAAAGCAAGGCACTTCAGCTCAGCCTCTCCAAGAAATTCTGGTCATTACAATTCTCTGTTTCCAACCAGCATTGATTAGAAGAAGGACGAGTGCATTGTGTGTGTGTGTGTGTGTGTGTGTGTGCGTCAGATAAGTGTTTACTTAACAATGTAAGTGGTTTGATCATCATTCGGTGATTGATGTAATCTCTCGTGTCGGACTGAGCTGCTGACGTGCTGCTCCGGTTATTTTACTCAGCCTTCGGAGAGAGCGTGTTTATTTATCTGGTTCAGAGGGTGCATTAATAACATGTAGATGCACAATTCCCAGCTCAAAGTCAGCCTCGGCCAAGGAAAAGGGCTCGAACAAGGTGGAGGAGAGCCGGCAGAAGGGCAGAAGGAGCCTCAGCAACAGCTCAGCGGTGGCCGCCGCCTACGTCGCTTACCTCAATAAACTGTTTGGACAGGTCAGTTCAACACTCATGTTGTTATGGCCTGACGGTGGTGAGGCCTGGAAGACAAACATGGCAACCATGTTCACGACATCTCTCAAGGGCTTTGCAATAAATGTGTTATTTTATATCACTATTACGGAAAGAAGAGAGAGTGGTGCAGGTAAAAATTGTCTTCAGGGAGTTTGTTCCATGTTGAGTGTATAAATAATACACATTTGATGTTGTCGATATCTTGAACAAATAATACAAGCAACAAAAAATCTAAGGAGCCACTTGGAAGCCGGCTCTTTTTAGTGAGCCGAGCCAAAAGAACAGGTTCTCTAAAAAAGAGCCGGACTTCCCATCACTGGGGGGTAGCCAACCTCTTGTAGACAAACTAACAAAAGTTGGGACAAAGTCATTGGGAAGAAAAAAAAATGGATTTGGAAGGCAGAGAATCCACACAGACCAGGGAGAACACATAAGCACATACAAAAAGCTGCCAGGTGGGAATCTAACCACTGAGGTCGTGGGTTCTAATCACTGCACTGACATGTTGCCAGTGAATTCACCAATCAGATACAAATACTTTTGAGAAAAAGAAAACACAATGCAAACACAACAAAAAACCCTAACGTCAGCTTGTTTCATAATATGTCACATTGAGGGTTCTTTCATTCTGGCGAGAAGCTTCCCGCTAATCAAATGTATCACTTGGATCAGACTTTAGGGTAGAGACCATTAAAAAAAAGGTGGGTGTGCCAGCTGATTACTCAGCTTCTGATGAGTTCATAGAGCAAACTGCCTCTGAGATCAATACACGGCAATAGTCCCATGATCTCAGCACCCACCGGTTTTTAAGAGCGTCTGCACAAGAGCAGAGACCCACAGCAGCCTTTTCACCCACTAGAAGCCATAAGGTTTTATTTGACTGTGTGTGTGTTCGTGTGTGTGTTGCATTATGATCTCTGCAGAACAAGCACGGGTTTTGGACCGAACAGAGGCCGGGACCGGCTGGATAAAGTGAAACATTGCGTCACAGCAATTATATAATATTGACCTGAAAGTTGCACAGAATGGAGACGTAAAAATCGATCCATTTGTTCAGCAGACTGCAAACACCGCTCGCGGCTGTTTCAGTCGGAACCGCAGCAATGTTCCCAAAGGATTAATGGTGACGTGACTGCGGTGCGTCAGCGTCATTATCGCCTCTATTCACGGCAACCTCGAACCGTCACATCGGGGCACATCTTTTCAAAGAAGTAGAGGAAGAAGACGTGAATCCATAAGTAATGTAATAAGAACTGCACAGACAATGTGCTGCAGATGGTGTAGAATGAAATAGGACAAGGACAACACGTAATTCTGCTGATTTCTTTTGTGTTCTGAGTGGGCCTGACACGTTGCCTCAGACACTCGTACAAGGAAGAAAAAGACCTTCTAAAGGGTTTCCTGAAGGAGACGGGGAAGTTGGCTCCTCAGTCTTTATATTGAGGAAATGGATGTGGATCACATCCAAGATGTTAATGTGACTGGTTTGGAAAAAAGAAAGGAAAGAAAAACTCTGTAAAGGACAAGTCCCTGAATAGCAAATAACCATTAAAGTAAATGATGGGAAATAGACAGGACATCTTGTGCTGTACTAAAATCAAAAAGCTCCGACGTCACATGCTGAAGGTCACATTTAATCATTCACAAAACAGTTGTGCGCCAACACCGCGTACGGATTTGTCAGCCCACTCAGAGTGTTTGCAGCCATGGTGCCTATGACACCACAGCAGTGGGACCTCTTGAATCAGGTTCATGTTCCCCGATTTCGTCAGTTATGTGCATCAAAAACAAGATATCGGAAGAATACAGTGTATAAATACGACTCTACTTCAAATGAGCGTGATTGGATGATCCAAGTCAGCTGCTGAGCCAGCCTTTGCAACAAAAAAGTATTAACACAGATGAGAATTTGAGTTCAGCCATGAATTTGTTATTTTTTAAAGTTAAATTTTCTCAATATTTTTAAATGTATATATTTTTATATATATATATTTTTTTTTAAGAAAATGTGAGAGACCACACATGGTGACAAATAATGACAGATTTCAGTGTTTTGGTCTCTTAGTGCGTGGCACAGTGGATAACACACTTGACACTAACAGGTTCCGTTTACCAACACCGAGTTTGGCTTCTCAAAACTTCAAATCTGGCCAGTGAAGCAACACTTCAGAGATTCACCTCAGACATGTCTGTTTGTTGTGTCTACAGTGTACAGCAGTGGTTCTCAAAGCTTTTGGGCCAAAGGTACCCCATGAATGTTTTGTTTGTTTGTGTGTCTGTTTAACCCATGGCACCCTCAGTTACTTTACATTTAGCTTTTTTAATATCCCTTCCTACTATTATTATTATTCTAACTTTAGAATATAAATGACAACATTGAGTGAATAATTTTTTTGAGATTTCAATTCATATCATTAAATATAAATTAATTCCATATTAATTAAATACGTTCTTCAACATATCCTCATTTAAATATAAAAATATTTTAAATGCAAACTCTTAGATTTAAGTAATAACAAATACAAAACACAGCCACCTAAAAGTAATCTGTCATAATTTGCCTCACAGACATACACTGCTGAAAACATCCATTCACAAGTTTTTCATTTTGAAAGTTTTGCAAATGTGGAAAAGAGATGAAGGAGGGTGTGCAAGAGGGCTGGAACCAGTGGAGAAAATCATCAGGTGTGATAAAAAAAAAAAAAAAGTGACAGCAAGAGTGAAAGAAAAGGTGTATAAAATGGTGTTGCATGGTATGAACATGACAGTGGCACTGATGCCAGGGCAGGGCAGGGAGCAGTAGGTGGCATCACCTGTTAAAACAGTTCAAAACAGAGCCGTTCAGCCTCGAAACAATTCGGCTTCTCCTCTTTAACCAATCAAACTCCATTCACATCACATTCCGTTCAGATGAGTGGTCACCGAGACTCCCATGGATCTTCCTTGTGTGCAAT
Source organism: Thamnaconus septentrionalis (assembly GCA_009823395.1). NCBI lineage: Eukaryota > Metazoa > Chordata > Actinopteri > Tetraodontiformes > Monacanthidae > Thamnaconus > Thamnaconus septentrionalis. Next base: position 6,499,674 of record CM020501.1, on the reverse strand, counting down.
CTTCAAGTGAAATCATTTACGAGTTGCAGGAGCGGCGTCAGCGGGGACACGTGGGAGTGGGCTCAGATCTCGGGTGTCATAACAAAGAGCGAATGTATTGACTTCATTACAGCATTGCAATATAGTGAAGTGTAACCTCTGTGATGCAGAGCGTATCGACAACCTCCTGTCAATACTTTGCCTCGGTAGCAAGCACATATCGTGCAACACAGGATAATGTGGTTGCTGGTATATTTTATAGATTCATTTAGTTTCATTATTAAGAATTTGCCGAATGGAAGCTTAGTTTTCTTTCGGCTTTTGCAAACAGCATCTAATTTGAGATTCACATATACATTTTCGAAAAATCAAACAAATGTTTCTTTAATTAGACAATTTTGTAGCAAACTCCAGTGGGAGTTCCTACCTATTTAGAGATGTTAGTGATAAATATGCCTTTATTTAGTTGACCTCTTTTGGAAGGCAGCTGAAGTGCTCAGATTTTAACTGCACAATGTGACTCGTCGTTCATTTGCGATCTTAAAATTGTGCTGGAGTCCACAGCCAGTCAACTTCCCTTTTTAGCCAACTACTGACAGCTGCTGGAAAGAAAACAAAAATGCAGGAAACAAGTGTTAACTCTACAGCTGCAGCTAAAGCATTTATAGCGTAAACTCTGTGGTACTGGCTGTCTTATTAGAGCGGAGTGGTGTGTTCACATTGAACAGAAGAACAACAAACAGCTCTGGAAGTTTTTCTCAGCGCCAACACACTGTGTTAGCGTCCAGCTAATGTCATTTAGCGAGCTGGCTAAACTAATAACGACAAATCTAACTAGGATGCTTCAATGTGATTGGAATAAGGGTCACCCAGTTCCTTCCACTCCCTACTCCCTTTGCTTCTTTTTTTTTAACCACATGGATAAGTGAGATGAATCTACCAAAAATTTAGAAAATCCCAAATCAGTGCCAAATGCTGTTGCTATGACTGTTCTGTTAAGCTTTGTTTGTTCTTTTCCAGAATTCTACTGTCTATCTTTAATTGGGTGGCTCATGATCATGGGAATGATTCGCAATAACGTTACATGGCAGTGAAATGTTGGTGTGGCAAAACCCAACTTGTTTGTGCATTACGAGGAATTTTAAAAAAAAAAGCATATATAATGAATTTAAAAAGTGGCAAGTTAAATATAACTTTTACAAAAGTATGAAGTTAAAAAAAAAGATCTTTAAAAAAGAGGCAACAACTGCATGACAAAACTAAAAATACCCTCTTAATTGACAAACTCACAACTGCAGGGACAATAGTGGCTTCTCCTTTCCATTAAAGATATTTACCCCGAATGATTTCTCATAAATCTCTCTTATAAATCAACTTAACTTTCGCGACAGAACAATCTGCATCACCGAATGGACCGTCTCAGTGTTTTAAAGCAACATATGGCCCACAGTGACCTTGGGCCACCATGCACTCCATTACAGACAACCTTCCTGTGGGTTACTACCTCACCTGACGCGGCTAATCTGCTTCACTTTGCCACGGCGCTGCCCCTGTTTGAATTCACCAGTAGCCATAGATGGGGCCGTCGCACAGTGACACCGGGGGCAGCGAGACCATCCATCCTCACAGAAGCCCTAATCCCTGCCTCGACAAAAGTATTAATAACCCCCTCAGCAAGGTTCACTGTCAGCCCTCATTAGATCCGGCGGATGGAAGCGGCCGGTGGTGGCAAATGGTCCAGCGGTAACAGCGCTACACTATGGACGCGTATCGGCGGTGAAAGACGGATGAAAGTGAAGCCAAATGGGACGAGCGCCATGTTGACCTGTGCGTGGCAGTCGGTCCTGGCGTCGGCCCCCAGCGGCGTTAGCGTATCAAGTAGCCCTCACAGTTGATCCACGTGAGGCGTCTGATCACACAAAGTGGCGTGGAGCCTTAACGTGCCATGTGAAGGCAGACGGAATGGAAATAACCGTTAATGGGCCTGTTCTGATCTGGCGAAGGAGGAGAGAATCCGCATGGCGCACGTCTAACCCAGGGTGGATGAGTGGGGGGGAAGGCGCGATTCAATTAACGTGTTGACCTTGCTATCTAAATATGCCCTTGTGTAGCGGGGGATGCCGCACAGAGCAAACAGGCAACAGAGGATCACCCCCCCCCACACACACACCCACACCCCGCCTTCACTTTTTCAGCATTGAAATCTTATTAAAACTTAAGAGGTTTACCAACATCACAGTATCTCAGTGTGGTGTCGGAGGCAGCGGACACATGGAGAGATAACTCCTGATGCGATTGTGTCCTGGCCCCCCCATTAGTGTTTCAACTGTGTTTTTTGGCAGTGCTGCACTGTGAATAATCATTTGAATGGCGGCCACGCGGAGCCGGCTTCCAAACAAACGAGGGGAGCTTCTCCTTCTTCCTGGAGCCATTGTCCCGCACTTGGGCAGGATGACCTTGTATGATTTATGTATAAGCCGCGGCGGCCACTGCCGGCGCACATTAGGAGGTGAGATATCGTGCTTAAAATCTTTTGCACTTTGAATCTCGCTTGAGCTGCCGGTTGCTTTTTCTTCGTATGAACCTCCACCGCCACCGTTGTCGCGGTCGCTTAAAAAGCACAACGTGAGGCTGATTGTTGGCTCTTCAGAGTTCTTTATGAAAAGCACAAATTCAATTCAGCCGTGGAGCAGCAGGCACTTAATATTCAAGGAAATAAAGTCGTCACACAGACTCGGCCTTGGTTATGACATAGTGCGGAATAGATTTTCTTCTTTTGGCCAGACTGATGTAACCAGGAATTCTGCAACGCAAGTCGAGTTTTTACACGGCTTTTATGTCACTGCTATTGCTAAAGAAATCCTTGTCACGTTTGAAAGTGAAATAAAAATCTGGGTTTCACTCTACTCGCGCAAAGTTGAGTTGCTTGCCAACACAAATAACTAATCAACCAATCGCTTGGCAGCAACTGAGTGCATTTAGGCATGTACTGTATACGTGATGAAGACGACTTGTTGCTGTTTGAACTGAGCATCAGAATGGGGAGTAGAGGGGATTGAGGTGACTTTGAAGGAGTCATGGTTGTTGGTAGCAGGTGGGCGGGTCTGAGTGTTTCACAAAATGCTGACCTACTCTGATTTTTTGAGACATCGCAACCATCTCGAGTGTTTGTAGATAACGTTGATTAGCAACACCGAACTCCATCCACGCCAACCTTGAAGTATTTTATGTACATACTCACCAACTACTTAACTAGCAAGGAGTGCCTAAGAAAGTTGTCGGTGACCCAAACCCTGACCATAGAGCTGAGTACTGATATTATATAAAGCTGTCAAATGTAAATTAATGAAACAGAGAAAAGTGCACCATGTTATAAATGTTTCTGTGAAGGGGGTGGAAGCTCAGTCCAGTTGCTGGGTAGAAGTCATATCTGATGCAGATTTTTTTTTTTTTTTTTTTTTTTTCAAATGGGGCCTCAGGACATAAACAAGGTTTAACTTGCCATTTTCTTCAGCATTTGTTTTTTTTTTTTTTTTTTTTTAATTTGGAACCTAATATTTTTTATGATGGCATGGAAATGAGAACAGCATGCCCGCAGTAATCCGCTCTGCGATAAGTGCCCATCTTGTGTCTTTGAACTTCAAGACATCCTCCGGCTTGTGCAGCCTTTGTGCTAAGCCGAGACTCTATATGTCAGCTGCATTTGCTCTATAAGGGGCTTGAGTGAAGTGTTCGCATGTTGCCCGTCTCCCCTCTGGACCTGATGAAGCTCCGTGTTGAGCTCCACACTCTTGGCAAGCCCCACAGTTAAGATGGTAATCACACAAGCATGCTTCTTTTTCTTCTTCTTCTTTTTTTCCCCCAGGAAAACACACAATATGTCGGCACTTTTGAATGCTCGTTAGCCCCTTTTCACAATCTTTTCGTATCCCAGCTTTAGATATGTAAATCCAGCTTACAGTATGCGTTTAGATACGCAAATGAGGCAAATGTGTCAGGGCCTGAAGGATGTTTAGCTAACATACCAGCACGGTTGCTACAGACGTAATGACCCTTCCGATGCGTCACTCTTGTTTTTAAAGCAAATATTTCAGAAGTGTTATGCCCCCCCTGTGGATATGCTCTTGCTCCATAATGGAACCGATGACCCAATTACAATGACTTCACACTTTGGACTGTCTGTCTGCAACCGCTGGAATTTTTTAACATATTGTTATTTTAAGCCCTGAGCGCGCATAAAGTGCAGCGCTGCCCATTGTTCCTAATGGATGTCGACGAGGAGGAGCTCCCACATCCCACATATATTTCGCCCTCCCTGAACACATACATGAAACAAAAGAAGCAAAAGAAAAGGAGGGGATGGTTGGGGGGGTGGAATGAGACGTCAGCATAAGCAAATGTCACATTTGCAGCGCAGCGCAGCAGCAAACAGCGGGTGTGCGTTGCACACACAAGGCCGCAGTCTCTCGACAAAGTCTGTCCACGTCTTATTTTGCATGTATTTGTGTTAGTGTGTGACAGAATAAGGTTTGTGCGACTAATGGCTGACGTGGGCGTGTAGTTTGTATGCGCCGAGCTTATTGCTGCGTCTCCCAGAGGAGGCTGCAGATGTAGGGTGACGCGCTATCGTGTGTGTGTGCGTGCGCGTGCGCGCGCGCGCTTGTCGGCTGGTGAATTAAAAAAGACACGTCGCCTGTTGAAATCCCATTAGAGTTGACTGTCACCAGGCACCAGTGTCGACATGATATGCATGCGATCCTAATTTGGCGCTCACAAAACAGATTATCACCGCGACGCTCCTCGGGAGAATCTGCTGTTTTCACAGGCGACCTTCTGCTTTAGCATCCTCCTCTGCGATGTGTCGCCTCCTAATGATTCCTTCTGTCTCTCCTTTTTCTCCGGGTTCGGCAGGAGCGAGAGCTGATGCCAGAGGAACTGGACGGTGAGACGCTTCTGCTCGTTGTAACTATGACGCAACCGCACGATATGTGAGCCGCTGATTGCACCACTTGGTTCGTCGTCTGAACCACGACGGCGTCATACCCGTTTCCACATCTCTATTTTTCATCATGCACTCCAGTGGAACTCACTCCAGTGGAACTGACGTGCACAATTAATTATCAGAAAAAGCTCCACAGAGCTCCGGAAAACAACTTCTTTCTTTTTTTTAACCCTCTGTTAACAGTCAGTTTTAATGAGTGCTCTATGCAGTGTTGGGGAGTAACGAGTTACATGTAACATTGGCACGGAATTTAATTACAAAATAAAGATAATTGCAATCAGTTACATTACTGGAAAAATGTGTAATTAAATTACAGTTACTTGTGGAATTATTCATGATTACAATTTTAATTACATTGGACCAATTTTTACGAAAAAGTTTAAAACTATTCTGATGCTTCTGATTGGTTCTCCTGTGAAGTTTCTCAATTGCAGTGCCTGACCACTCGCCTGCCAGTTGAATTGTCTCTCTCTGGAGTGAAGTCTGTGCGATTTCGATGTTGAAGCAGCAACAATGTTGATTAAAGTCAACCTCCAAAACCTGATGATGTCACAAAGGGCCAATTTCTCCCATAAGGGTGCAAGCAAAAGAAAAGAAGGTTGAACTTTTCTCATTTTTAGCCAGTTCACTGGCAGGCTATAGGCGAACATTATAAATTGCAGTGGTTCAGTGGATTTTGCATAATACGGAGCCTTGAAGTCATGTGACACGCCAAGGGATTCACAGCAAGACACAACTTTTAATGACTCAGAGCCACGCAGTCAATGGCAGCGAGTCGGAGTCATCGGCTCACCGGCAAACTTTGTTCAAAGTGCGACTAACAATAGACGCGAGGCGTTGCACATCTCCCAGGCCGACTCTTGGGAGGAAACACTTTTGCGTTGTTTTGCATTTCGATGCTATTAATGCCTCTCTTCTCCGCCGCCAGAGCTGCAGGTGGCCTTTAAGGAGTTTGACTACGACGCAGATGGCTTCATCCATTACAAAGACATCGCAGACTGCATGAGGACCATGGGCTACATGCCTACGGAGATGGAGCTGATCGAGATCATCCAGCAGATCAAGATGAGATGTGTGTATATCGCCTGCCTGCCTTTCCAGCTGCGTGCATTCATGTGTGTGTGTGTGTGTGTGTGTGTGTGTGTGTGTGTGTGTGTGTGTGCCTCATTTGGTCCTCCGTGGGGAAAGCATGTGTGTCTGATTGATGAGGCGAGTGGGTGTGAGTGTGTGTGTGTGTGTGTGTATTCCACAGACATGCACTCCTGTACCTGTGTGTGTTCCTTTAAGAGAACTAATGTTTTCCTTTGAGTCTGGGGTCATTCCAGACTTTTAGCGGACTGATTAATGGCTCTCTCGCAGCGGATCGCGGCAAGTCCATGAGTGTGAGCCCGCATCATGAATAGTGACTTTATTTCACATCCAACTCTCGTGATGATTTGTTTGCGTCCTACATACCGGGAGGCTGGAGCAGACGTTTCCATGCGCCTCGCGTTTAAAGGTTAAAGCGAGTCATCATTACGTCGCCTCTTACCGAGGAACCAGTTTTGTGTAACACATACCGAGTGAACAAGCAAAGTGGGCAGATTGATGGGCCCCTGCCAGGACTTAACAGATGCGTACACAAAGTGCATACGCGACTTGACACTTATAAGAGGCATGCAGGGAGAAACTATTTGAACTGGTATGAGAATTCAGCAGTGACGTGTTTGTGGAGGCAAGCCGCAGTGAAGAAATGAGAGAAAGAAAGAAAAAAATAGAAAGAAATCCAGTCCTTACAAAACTTCATTGGAAACTTACTGGAAATCAAATTTATTCAGTTAAAATATTTTGGAGGATGCTTGCTGGTGTATTTGTGATTAGTATGGCAAATCGCTGTTTTCTTTTCTCATAATTCAGTGACTTTTTTGTTTTATCTCATTAGACTAAAACTCAAGTTTTTCTAAAATGAAGAATTCCCCCACCTCTCCTGGCGCTGGGGATATGATTAATGGTGCTTCCATCACTAGATTTCTCTACCATACAAACAGCCCAGTAAAATATCGGCATTTCAGAAGATGATAAACGGGCAAAAACATGCTTCAGAGACGAGACTGTGGGGGCCAGTCCTGAGTCACTGCAATTGAGCACCACTGTAACTTTGGCCAAGCCATACTAAGGTGCCTAACAGATGATGATGATGGTGGGAGGAAACTGGAACACCAGGGGCAAACACAAACACATCTGGGAAGGAGCAAACTCCACACACAGGAAGATCCTCGGCAGCCAACCCCGGATTCGTGAGGCTTCAAGACCACTGGTGTTGAAATAGGCTCAACTTGAGTAGTTCTGTGCATCAGCAGCTGCTACATCACAGCTTTCGACCTTTGACCCTCACACCACCAGAGTCCTCATTAACGCATCACAGACCTCGAAAACAAAGAACAGCTCATCAATCTCATTTTTCCCAAAGCGTAACATGTTGCACATGGAAAAATGCTGCTACCGTTTAAAGGCAAACTTATTTCCGCATGTGTTCCTGGGATGTACTGCACCGCCTCCACTAATGCCAAAAAACTTGGCTGGTACTGCAGCAGCACAGTACTTTCCATGCATATAATACAGGTTCTGTTGTTACTAGTATGTGGCAGTTGTAGTTCAATGTTTCAAGACATTTAACAGTAGAAGTTTTAAAAAAGGATTTTGGTTTTCACCAGTTTTGCAGCCTCCAATCACTGACTTGAAAATATATTGCACTATATTGCTTTTTTAAATAAAGGGGGCTGTTGAATCCACCAAGGCAGTGATAATGAAAACAGGCCGGGCATATTGGTGGGCGCCATCAAATAAGCCTGTCTTTTGTTCAAATAATATCAAGAACCTTTTCTATTGCATCAGCGTGTTCTGATAATCACCATGGGGACTGAGCAACACACAGCTGGCTATTGCCTCCTTGGTGGCTCTAATATGCACAAAGCCTAAAATATTGTTATAGTTGGCCACCACTGAGGATATTTTTAAAACCTCTGACAGGCGAGCTTTATGGGAGCTGTCGACCAGTTGAAGGACACATGAATATTCAATCCAATAAACTCTACTGTCGCCACAACAAATCAGTGACAGTCAAATTCAAAACATTGTGCCACAGTTCAAAATCCATCCTGCTGCCATTTCCATTTGACTCCTCCGACCAAACACTCTTGCATATTAAGGACGGCCACTAGGTGCGTCTGGCACATAGCGGTAATATTTATTCCAACTGCAGGACAATGTGCTGCCTGCAGCACAAACACTGCTCGGGGTCAAACAATGATCAAATGGTCACCAAATACTTCCCATTTCCATCTCGCATTTCCATCTGGCAAACAACCAGTCGACACTAAAGGAATTAACTGGGGAAGATGATTGGATACGTCCATCCATCACATCTAGTGAACCAATCAGATTTGATACTGCCGGTTTTAGGTCTTAACTCTTCTCTGTTGGTGTGTGGAATAACTTAAGTTGCACACGATCCGACTGTTACCCTCACAATGTTGAGGTGGGTTTTTTTTATTACAACTAACAAAGAATATATTATTGTAAACATTTCTGTTAATAAAAATATTGACTTGGATTTATATTTTTACCTTTTCAGAATCATCAGACTCACAACACTTCATTGTATTTCAGACCAATTCAGTGAAATTGGATAATTTTTTACAGCGCACCTGATATTATCTCACAGTACACTAGTGTGCCACGGCACAGTGGTTGAAAAGCACCGGTGTGTTGGACTCAATTGCAGCATGGAGTTGCTCAGGAAGCTGCTTTTTTTTTTAGTGCACACAGAAGCATAGCAGGAAACTTGACAGTCTCTCAGATGATTGGTATGGTAACTCACCTCAGCCAGGAGCAGATCAAGAAGTTAAACCACTCAGGCAGAACCAGAGGTCAGGACAGAGGGCGGGTGGACTTACAAGGAATCAAACCACTAGGGCCGTTCACATGTAGACCAGGAACAATCAAGTAACTGGGTGAGTGCGAGGCTGGAGCCTGTCTACTGGGCTTGACTGCTTGATGAGCTATAGGTGTGTGTAATCATTGGAGAGAGGGCAGGCGGAGCAGTGCTAAAGAACTGAGTCCAGGTGAGGGAAACGAGGAGAGTGAGACAAGACTGTCTGAGCGGTTTATTCTCCATCCAAGGTTACAGCGTGAGCAACACGTCGACTATCAAACCAGGACAATGGCTGAAGGTGTGAAAATGAGCATCACGGAAAAGAGCCCGAGAAAGGGCAGTGGCTGTAAAATGATATCATGGATGCAGGTTTTTGCAGTGTTAAAGTAGTGATGCACCGAAAGAAGGAATAACATGTTACGTAAAGAATTAATGCAGAGGGCTTTGTAGCACTGAAAGTACTGTTTACTTCTCACCTCCTCGCATATATAGTCACTCTCAGCATGCAACACAAAACCACCTCAGACTTATCACACTCAGGTAGCTTTCGATCTGACTGCCAACAAGTCTACACCTACTTCATAGATAGTTAGTGAGGAGAGACACAGAGGAGATGGACCAAAAAAATGATTTAGTTGGTAATACCCTCACCGGCCACTTTATAAATTGGAGCAATTCAATTCTTTGCAACATAGATGAGATTCAACATTTGCTCAGAGGTTTCAATCCATATTGACATGCTAGCATCACATCGCAGATTTGCCAGCTGCACATTAGCGATGCAAATCTCCTGTTTGACTCCATCCCAAGAGTTCATTTCTCATCGATTTCTGACCTTATCATCCGAATGGTGCAAAGGATTTCGTGACTCATCAGATCCTTTGGTGCGAATCGCGGCCTCGGTTTCTGAGGCTACAGCTTCTCAGCGCGAACCCGTCGTGTCCTTCTGATGTGCCATCTGCTTCAAAGTCGGAGGTGTTGTTGTGTGAAAATCCCAGTAGATCAGCAGTTTGTGAAACACTTAGACCGGCCCGTCTGCCAACCGACAGCCATGGTCGCCACGTTCAAAGTTGCTTCAGTCCCCTTTCTTTCCCATATTGACGCTGAATTGAAGCGGACCCTTCGCCGCGTCCATTGGACTCGATGCACTGAGTTGCTGTAACATACGTAGCAGGTGATTGAACAGGTGTATCCAACAAAGTGACAACTAAGTGTATATTTAAGCGTGCAAGCCTGTGAAAGTTTCCAAACGCAGCAGCAGCATGTTCACACTCGTGCATCCCTCCTCAGGGCGACTGTTGACTTAAAGCTGTGCACACGACCTCTGACGTGTGTGTGTGTGTGTGTGTGACTGAGTGCACTTTCACTGCATTTTCTGCAGGGGGTGGCCATGTGGACTTTGATGATTTCTGCGAGTTAATGGGGCCGCGGATGCTGGCTGAGACGGCTCATATGGTCGGGCTAAGGGAGCTCCGCTGCGCCTTCAAACAGGTGAGAGGTCCCTGGGTGGGGGGGTGGGAGGGTGAGGAGGGGGAGACAAAAAAAAAAGTCCAACTTCAAGGCTGTGAAAGCAGCCGTGTTGGTCTTATGAAAGCACTTTGAAGTGCCTAACAAGATATATTCCTTTAAGCGCGCCAAGAAGGGCCTGGGCTCCCACTTGCAAACAAGTCGTACGGGCCAAAGGGAACTTGGTCCAAATGAAAAAAATTAAAGGAAATCTTGACTGACCAAGGAGAGCATTCTCAGTGTTGTTGCTTTTACACAGCGTGCTCCCGGCCCCACCCAATTGTATGTCCTTTTGTGTGTGTGTGTGTGTGTGTGTGTGTGTGCGTCTGTTGTTTCAAATACGGAGGTGGCTCATTGATTGGCAGGAAATTGAGCCCCTCTCTTCGAATTGATCACAGGCACATGTAAACACATGTGGCATTGATTGGCCTTCCTAGCTGAGTTTCTCAGTGACAAAACAAAACAAACAAGACCATTTTGAGCTCAGCTTCAACGCTCTCATCAGCCCCCCACCTGGATCCAGCACGGCACGCCTTACCGCATCACTGCAGAAGAGACAACACAATTAACGTGCTCCAAATTATTATAAATCGCACGGCGTACTATATAACTGCTTCCATGTTAATAGTGTCGCCTCCTTTACCGGCTCCTATAGAATAGACTAGGCTAATTGAGCAGCTGTGATTGGACGGAGAGTTATGTAGACCTTCCTGTCAGTTGACAGTGCAGAAAATGGCTTTATTTTGAAATTTCACACATCATGCCCGCCTCAGCACTGAAGCTGTTTCAGAGTCATAAAGTGAATTGTGTCAGTTACATAAGGAGCCATTAAGTGATGCTTTACTGTGCCGCTGTTACAGTGGGCTCTGTGATAACGTTCCTCTCCAACAATCTCTCCCTGAAGAATCAGCCTTTAGTCTCGCAGCCAGTAGACGGGACACCCAAAGCACAATTTCTCAGCATACATAATGTTGCTGTCTGTGGGTAATGTCGCAAAAGGTGGGGGAAAAGATCGCAATGGGATGACAGTTATGACAAATTTAAAAGATCTGACATTTGATTTCTCAGCTCTGTTACTTCTGTCATAAAGTCAGTCCTTTTTTCTTTGGCAGTTGAACTCACAGCAACTGCAAAACCTGATCTCTAACCTAACCTCCTTGTGTAATAATATGTCTTTTAACAACCTTATCTCCGTTCAGGCATTTTTATTTCCTTCCATAATGTTATGGTGGCAGTTTTTTTTTTCTTTTTTTCACCCAGAAGAGTGATTATATAACCAAATGTTTCTTATTCTGGTTATTTCGTTATTCATTTTGTCTTTTAAGATGTCTACAACGTGAATATTTTATCTGCATTTCGTCACTCAATACTTGTTCATTTCTGCTCTTCCTCGATCATCACGCACATGCCAAAGTTTGACTGCGACGGCGATGGGAAGATCACCATGGATGAGCTGAAGGAGGGCATGAAGACCCTCCTGGGGGAGAAGATGAAGAAGGGCGAGCTGGAGGAGATCCTCGCCGACATTGACCTCAACAAAGATGGCAACATCGACTTTGATGGTGAGTGGTTGGCGAGAGGAATGTAAAGGAAGGAACTCTAGGCAGTGCATCAATCATTTATGCCTCGTAAAACAGTCCCACTGAATCTTATTTCGAAGATGTGTCAAAGAGAATGTTCTGCATAAAATTCCATGAAACTTCACAGGAAAAATATAAGGAACATTTCTCTCAACGTCTGACTGCTTAATGATACTGTGTTTGTGCACAGGTCTGATGCATTGAGGTTCTGTAATTGCAAAAATTTCCTGCAGCTAAGAGACATGATTTGAAAAAGAGTGATGCTACTGTCCATATTTAGGGGAACATGTGTTGCCAGAGTGCCATTTTTACACATGAACCATTATAAGCACAAGGAAGTGTAACTTACCCTTATGTTACACTTCTAACTTGAAATAATTTGCAAATAAATCTGAGAAATCTAGCTAATCTCTGACTGATAAAGTTAAACACAAAGCCTTAAAATCTTAAACATAAGGTTAATTAAGTACAAATCCAACCAACTGGCTGGGTTGTGAACTAGCCTGGTTACTAACCTAAAGCAGTCCCATCCCCAGCTCTTCCGTCTGGTCACGCCTCTGTCACACTGGGAACGGTTTCATGAGATGCGTGCACACAGGTTCCTCAGCATTTTAATCTGACATATGCTTGTGCATGATTATATGCAAAGATATGGATTTCACCTACTCACTGGATACCATAAATTTCATGGAACATCGCCCCTGTGTCGCATCTATCTTGAAGGCAACATGAAAAATTGCGCAACTCGGTTGCTCACAACATGACAGATAATAAATCACGGCAATAACAAATCCATTACAAAGAGGTATTCATTTTTTTTCACTTCTCTGTTTAGAGTCTCTGTTGGAGGGACACAGTGGACGGCAACATGACCGGTGAATCCCAGTAGAAATGGGCCATGATGCTTAACCTAAAAACTAACACTGGCACATTACCTCCATCCGGCAGTTTGGAATTCTGCTGATTTGCAGTCATCTTGGAAACCTGCCCGGGAAGCATGAAACGGCATTAGATTCCATAACCAATCAGCTTGTTTTTTTAGTTTTCAGAAAACCAACAAGTAACCTCTGCAAGTTTAAAGCCACAGAGGAAGGCAAAGGAAACATAAAAAGGAAGCCTAGCCTTACTGTTGCTAACGCAAACACTACACTAATAGTATATTTAATACAATTAATTCAACAATTTTCACAAAAATACAAGATAGCGTGACACAGTAGTCAATTGTTTTCACATTATACCAGACAGGACTGAGTCACAAGGACTCAGGAAGTACTATAATATAAAACATATAAACACATATAATAAACGCATCAGATTGTTTGGCACCACATCGGGATGTAATAATGCGCCTCATAATCGGTTCATGACAGCCTCCTTTGGACAAGATGGATGACCGGTTGAGGTCATAGTAGACCTCATCAGTGCTGCCTGGGATGGAACACAAATGAGAGGGTAGACTGGAGGGAGTGGAGCTGGGTGGGGGTCAGTGAATCTGCTTTAAATGAGTAGAGAATTGAGGAGACAGAGGGAGAAAATGAGCGAGAGATGAGGCACAGAAAGTGACGAGATGGGACAGAAAGGGTGGTTAAGTCAAGGTGGGTTAGCTGGGAGAGCCCATCCAATCTAATCAGCAGTGCATTAAGCCAATCAATGCACATGCCCGGATGCCTGTCACATGTGACACGGAGAATACACAATGCTGGACAGCTCAAGGACTTATGACCACGTGTCCTCTCAGGTGAAAAAACAAAACAAAAAAACAATGCCGTACCATACGGTTATGCTCCCACAAAGACAAAATACAGCACGAGTGCCCGGGTTTGTTTCAACTACTGTTTTGTCTCTTCTCTTGTCAATCCAACACAGTTACTGAGAACACACGGTCTGACAGTCCTTGTGAGGATCAATGAACAGGTTCTTTCATTATCATCAATTAGCCCCCAGGGACAACATTTGGGTGGAGCTTATCAGTATTGGCAGAAATCTGCAGTTAAATGGGAGCAGCAGGAATTATGGTAAAACATCCAGGTGTGAGACAGGGCGCAGCCGGAGCCGAGGATTGAGCTGCTGTCCTGTACAGTTCATACAAGAGGGTCTGGGAAGCGCCGCAGAAGACAATGGTGATAGTTTTACTGTGAATCGAGCTCTAGTACTCAGGCGATCAATGGATTCACACGTACAGAGAAAGGTGTTTTAGGAGCAGAGCACCAGAGGAAGTCAAAGGGACACGATTGATTGGGTTGGAATTTGCGAAACCGGCACAAAGTCATTTGGAGCTCGGTGTGATTGGTGGGAGACACATCAATAGCACCGCTGATTGACTTCATTTACATGGATAGAGCCGGGATGAAACAAATTGTAATCAGCTGATTGCCAATTAAGAAAGTTTCCTACATCCTTTAGATTTTTCTCTGTTACCTCTGCGTGGTGAAGAGCTCATAGAGATTGCTTTAGGAGAAGGAGACAAAAAAAAGATCAATAAAAATTTGCAAGCTGTAATGCCCACATTAGTGAAAGAGATATTTCACTTTTAATTTTTGTTTTGGCTTATTGAAAGCGAAATATAATTTTCAATGACAAAGTGATGTCCGTTCAACTTCACATTCAAGTTAGTCTCACTTCGTCCGTCACACGTCCGTCTATCACTTGCTTAGAAAAAGTCCTTCTAATGATTGAGAGTTCCGTCATTTTTCATTTTCATCGTTAGCCCGTTTATGTTTCAAACTAACAGAACTACTTCCTATGTCGCAAATCAACATGGTGATGTAGTTTCCGGGTTTGACTACACTAAAGTCAAAGGCTAAAATCTTCTTTAATCAACACGCATTGTTTTGCTAACTAGCGCTTCCTGGAAAGTGACCTATTATCGTAATTTGTATTAACAACGCCAAATAAGACCATCCAGCTGCTGTGCAAAGTTAGTTACCTGTTAGAAAAGGCCATAAAAAGAAAACAGCAAACTGACGTTACCCTTTGGGCAAAAATGGAATAAACTTCTGCCACAATCTGACTGGAACAGCGAGAACAATTTCTAATATTTAATCTCAGATAAGTCTGTAGCCATTCTCTGACATGCCACCCCCGTCGCCCACTTCATTTTTCATTACCGTAGCGATAATGGAAACCTTTTGTCATTACATCACACCGTGTGTCGCTATGGTTTTAAATATAATTTCACATAGTCTGATAAGGCTTATCACTGCATACTGTCGGGTTATTTGTACCCATAGCCACAATCAGAAAACGTGCTGCCGTTTCTGTCTGTCCCTCTGCAGAGTTTGTCATGATGCTTTCTGCACGGTGACATGTGATGGGAGGAAGGCGGAACGTCAAACATTGATTTTGGACTGGAGCTGCGACCAGGGAAATGACCTCAAATTAAATACCACCATGGATGTGACACTCGAACACTTTAACTTTCCGCGCTTACCCGCGGTGTTCCTTCCGTACTGGGAATCCAGGGCGTGTGCATGTATGTATAATTGTATTAGTAGTGAGTCAAAGTTAACTGTATTTTCCAAAATTAAAGTCGCGGTGGAGTAAACGCAAAGGGTGAAGGGTGAGTTATGAAACCGTTGTGACCGTTGCTCACAAAACTGCTACACTGTCGCCCTCTAGTGGTGAAGATGTGTTCCTCGAACTTGGGGGAAAAAAGAAAATTCACCCTGCAACCCCAGATCACTCGTGTCGACTTCAAGTTCATAGGCAAATGCTAGATTTTTCAATAATAAAAAAAAGTAATGAAAATGGATTTATAATATTGTAAAGAAATAATTTATTTTTCTGGAGGACATTTGTGATGCAACATGAATGCCAACATTAACAACGGTCTGTATGTCTCCACCTTAAGAGGATGAGTTCTAGTTTCAGAAAATATGTTAAACATGTGTTAAACATGTATAATGTTTGATACAAAAATGATGATCTCGTTGTACTCCGTGGATTGTAAACCTTCATCTATTACTGATGTTGAAAGATGCTAAATAAATAGCCGGAAGTAATTTCTCTCTGTTGCAACCATCAATTACCATTCACTTTTGGCATTGAGTTGAAAAGGGTTTTTTTTATTATTCAAACTGATAACTTAAAACATCTGAGCAAAAAGCAAAATCTGTCCAAAAAGCATTTATACAGACAATTTACATGGAACATCCTGGATTTTACATCCTCATTTTAAAGTTTTTTTTTTTTTTTTACACATTATACACTGAAAAAAAAACAAAAAGAAAAATCAAACAGTTTGTACACTGTCAGAAAGGAATGGTAACCAAGCCAACACATCATTAACTTCATATCACAATGCAAAATGGTGTAAGGCAAATGCAGTTCTCTCTCCACTAGGCAGACTGAAAACAGCCGTATGAGGTCTAATGCTAACCCAATGGTTGAAACACGCTGCTTCTGTCTTGTTACGACTTGAGTCAATATTGCAATATCCCCTTGAACTTTTCTTATACAAACATACGGTCAGAATTCACAAATATATCTTGATCCTTATCTGCAAGTCGGTCACAATCTGGCGAGAATCTCAAAGGTCAGTAACTTCTGGAACTTTTTCTTTTTGGAAGAAAGTACATGCGACTTGAGATTCTGTGTGAGCGGAAGCAGAGTGCGCAAAAAAAGCAAACATGTTCTGGATGCAATTTTAGGGCAGAGAGGGTTCTCATCTGACCCCGTGTGAGAGGAGAGAAAATTGAACATCTCCACATGAAAGCTTAGAGGGGACTTTCGGAGCCAAGAGTGAGGGGAAGCAAAACATGGTGCACGTCTATCAGCAGGAAGTACTTATCGCAACTTCAAGGCAGCGACTCACGCTGATTGAATTGGAGTGCACGGGAAGCTGGAGGGCGTGGAGAGTGAATAGAAAATGTGATCCTCAGAAGCATGTTTGATGCACACGCACACGCACACACACACACACACACAGACCCACACTTACACGTACACACCAGCATTTAGATGCGCTTGGTCTGCGCAGTAACACTTCTGGGTAGTTCTTTATGCCACGGCTTGGCTTCACTTTTTGGAACTTTCAGCATTTAGGATTTGTTCCACAGTCGCCTCTACACTCTCCAACCAGCACTGAAGCTGAAGACAAGAACATTTCTTTTCATTTCTGCCTACAGAGACGATGCAGAAACACCCCAAGATCCACTACCGTCCACTGCACTCTGCTGTTGTTTTAGTCACAGAGCATTTGCTTATTTTCCACAAGGTCATTTGAGGTCATTCTTGTGAAAATGAGAAGAGCAGATGAGGACAGCGTCTACAACTTTTGCCTTATCTCACAAACATGCTGTGCGTCATTTGTAGGACTCCTGATGTGATGCGGCTCTGTTTCAGGAATCCACAGTGCAAGGGTGTCTCAGCTCAGCTCAGATCTTGTGTCGCCTTGTTACACGCACACGCACACACACCTAGCCAAGCGTCCTTTTCAAGGTCACACAATGGCAAAGGAATGACAAGTCGGTGGATTTCTGCCTGAAGTTTGCTTAAATGAAGTTTCACAAGTCCAAAGGTGGTTGGGTCGGGGAGGCGAGGAGGATGGCGAGGCCTCTAGTTGTTGGGGATGCTCTGCAGATATGTGAGTATGTGCTGAATCTTCACCAGACGCTCTTTGAGGGTGGTCATGGAAAGCACCGACAGCTGGTAGCGCGGGTCGATGGGAAGCACAGCCAGGAGCCACCAGCAGCAAGCAGGACCGTTGGCCGTCGCCTGGAAGAGTGGAAGAGTGGAACAACGTTGAGGAGCTTCCGTTTTATCGCGGGCCGAGAAACTTCGCAAAGACATAAAATCTAATCATCTGTGCTGTTCCAGGCGGGTGAGGTTACCGTCTGAAGATACACAAAGAAGCCAGCAACACTTGTGTGTCCTTCGTAAATAATTCTTAATCTTCACTGATAAAGTAAGGCACCTAACAACAGACCAAACATGTTCTTCGGTCATTCAGTGATTATCGCAAGGGAATGATTGTTTCTGTGCTTGGGTTGGAACTGAGCTGGATGCGTCATTTCTTGCTAACAAATAAAATAATCTACTACTAAAAGTCATTATTTGTCTCTGACATTGCACGTATTTCCTGTACCACTAAATGATACATGTGTATTTTTTTCAAATAAAATCCCCTGCCAGCAGATTCCTTCAAGTTCAAAGATAAGCAAAATGCCTTTAACATCTCCATAACATTTACAGCCAAAACAGTTTCACTGTCAAGGACCTTTTCAATCATTTCTAGTTACTATTTGAGTTAATACTTGAATTCTGCATAATAATATGACTCTGCAGGAGTGACATATTCATTTTGTAGCATTTCAATTACATTCACAAGTTAAAACCCTAGAATGAGTTCTTCCTGCGTCACAGTTGTACAGCAGAGAAAAATCCCTGTTTCTTTGCTCCGACAGCCGGCTAAGCCTGTTACAAAATGCTCTTGTAATCACAAGCTAATGCTACCATTACGTCCGTTTCAGTTTTTTTAGCCTGTGTCAGAGCTTCTATTGGATGCATAATGCTTTCCACCAACCGACATCTTAGTTGAAAGATTTTGTTCTTTTTGGTGTCTGCGCCTAATAAATTTTGGGGATTCTCCTCTGACATAACGGCTTCCGACCGGATTAGAAGTGGGCGCCCCTAAAGCTCTTTAGCCTATATTGTCAATAGACCCCGCCCGAGCGCTGTCCCGAGAGCAGAGCTCTAATCCCTTTCAGCAGAAGGGCACACTGTGAGGGCTGAGCGTGCACACACACACAGCAACAGTTCCGGTTTGAAGGCCTCTGAGGTTGGCGGATCCATGTTAATGCCAGTTGCCTCAAAAGGTGAGCACATCACTAGGATCCAATTTTAGACTGACAGTCTGCGGGGAAAAAGTGAAGGGAGCTTCCCAACTTGACCTATGGACTTCTTTTGAGGACGACTACGACGACTATTAAGAGCATACCCACATATCAGGTTTGATCAGCTGGATTTTCTCTTTCTGTGATATATTTTCAATAAAACAACAGCTTTCTGAAGTGACAGACTTACTTTCTGGCATCTGACTTGACATATTCAACAGTCACACATGAATCAGAATCTTCAATATTCCTTCATTTTAATTTGACAGTCCTGACAGGACCAGACCTCTGTACTCTGACACTTCCAATTCCTGCAGCCGTGAGTGACGGGGCTGCTCGCTGAAAGTTCCTTCCTCTGTTTACTCCCCGAGGAGTCTTGATGTGTCAAACTCTGGCGCGAATAAATAACTCTCTGGAGAAGTTGGACGCCGAACTCGGTGTTTACCTGGATATCAGCTTCGCGCTCTGGCATCGGTCCAAAGTGCTGCAGGATCTGGTTGCGGAAGCGGATCTTGAGGTTCTGGAACCAGACGCGGGCCTGCTCGTACACGTCATCGTGCAGCTCCTGCAGTCTCGTTAGCTCACTGCCGTCCTCCACCTGGAAGAGTTGCAATTTGCTTCTTAGTCCTGGAGTTTGTTCATTACGATGCTTATTAAACAAGGGCTGCGAGTCAGCTGGATCAGATCATGATGGAGCCAGTGCCAGTCTTACCCTGGTGTCCTCCAGGTGCTCAATGTCAGCGATGCTGTAGCCGTCTTTCATTCCTCGGGACAGCACTCGGAAGCGCTTCCCTCCGACAGTGTCCACGACAGATCGTCCATCGGGGAGGAAGTGGACGCTCCGGATGATCAACATGCAGCCATAATCTGCAAACCTGGGGAGGACGGGAACAGTGAATTATGGGGACATTGTACCATCTGCAGCTGGTGCAAACCCACAACGTGGTTGCTTTCTGCAGTTTCCCCCCACAAATTGTCGACACCCTACAAGCGCTCACCCTTTCTGTGGATCGTTTATGCACATGCCGAACTGCCGCGTCCCCGTGTCCATGCAGCGGCGGATCATGAGGCGGTAGCGCGGCTCGAAGACGTGCAGCGGACAAGGCACGGTGGGATACGCCATGGTACACACAAAGATAGGCACATTCTTTGTCAGGCTGCACGGGGAGAAACAGACTCGGCGTTAGAGGACGTTCCGCACACTGCGAGGGTCCGCGGTGGATTCTGCAGGACGAGGAGACGTGCTTACTCGGACAGCTCCCCGGTCTCCTCCAGGTGGGTTTTAGCCCTCTCTGTGTGCTCCTCGCTCAAATACTGTTTGATCAACGTGTCCAAGACGGTCGTGACCATGTATTTCCTGCAGGCAAGATACTGGGGGCAGCAGATACGGCACGTTAACAGACTACACGGGCAAAAGAAACTGACATTATCCTTTATTCATATTGGTCGAATAGATAAATGGAAAATAGAGAACGTGAGAGCGCTCACCTGTTTCAAGCTCTCTTTGCAGAGGGGACACTGGGGTGTGTGGTCCAAGCAGCGCTCCAAACAGCTCTTGCAGAAGGTGTGGCCGCACGGCGTCGTCACGGGCTCGTAAAACAACCTGCGTCACCAAAGAGATGTCGTTACTATTAATACAATTCATGTGTTTCGCCCATTCAATTCAAAATACAACCCATGAGTCTTATTTTTTTACCTCATGCAGAGAGAGCACTCGAAATCATTGGGGTCCAGCAGATCTTTGGGAAAACTTCTGCAGGTTTTCTCTTTGGAAGGCTTTTTCTTGGAGCTTTTTGCAAACCCTGAGATTATCAGACAATCACACACACAAAAAAAAGTTTAATTGTACAATCACAAGACTGCAGCTCCAACCAAGATAAATCAAAACAGAAAAAAACAGAAACTCTTCCGACCTTGTTTTTTATACTTGTTGCTGCCCCTGTCCACAAGGCAGGGCTCTGTGTCCGACACAGAGAGCTTCCTCTTCAGCAGGCTGGCCTTGTCCTGATCGCCCAGCTGGGGAGCCGAGCAAACTCTCTTCAGCCCCTCCTCGCCGCAAGCCGAGCCGTGCATTCGTAATGAGTGAGCTCGGCTCAGACCGTGACGCTCCAGGCTTTCCCAGCGCTTCTGAGCGTACGGGGGGGTGGGGAGAAACAAATTGGAAAGTGAAGACAGGCCCTCGGAAGCACATGACGAGAAAGGCGCTGAAATTAACCGCTTGTTTGCTTTGCACAATTCTCCTGTGTTGTTGTACCTCCTGGTTGTCCGGGTGATTGTGCACTGATGCAGTGCGGCTCTGGCGCTGTTTGTGAACTGGGTTCCGAGTTTGAACGTCTTCCGCCAAGTGACTTTTACTGCTGAGGTGAGGCGACGTGTTGTACGCCGTCTCCCTGACGCCGACCTTGACGCTCTCGCCGGCCGGTGAGAGCAGGTCGCACAGGATCTGCAAAAAAGAACCGAGTCAGTCAGCCAGTCGAGACATTTTGTCGATCAGCCAGCAGCTGACGCGAGTCCAGCCAAGAATATCTTTGGTTGTCAGTGCTGAGTTGACTACTATAAAGGTCAAGGGAATGGTAGTGGAGAAATATCTGAATCAATGTTATCAATGATATATGACACAACGTCTGTACAGCTTTAGCAGCTTTAAGGTAAAGAGTTGTGCGACTTAAATTTGGGTCACTTATGTAACCTCAACACTGTTGCCTCAATGATTTCGTTAAGGACGGAGAGTCACAAGACGGGACACACTAATAAGTCGACAGCATTCCTTTCGTGGTTTCATGGTCTGAGTGGAAAACATGAACAAACTTTGCAGCTCCAACAGCCAGTGTGCGTTTCTCACAGCACACAGTTAGATTACATTATTCAGTAGATCATTCATGCATGTAATATTGTTTTCTAAGCTGATAAAAATAAGTCATGCCCAGAAGATTTGACTGGAAACGAACACAACAGAAAGAAATAAGACATTTACAAGTACCAACAAAACATAAGTGAAAAAAAAATAAATAAAATTCCAGTATTACATAATAAAGTAAAACAGATGTGTCATGGCTGAAACAATATAATCCATGCATGTAACCAACTGGTATGTCTCTTTTGCTGATGCAAATCAACAGAGTAGAAGAAAACATAGAAGTTGCAGCCATTTCACGAATGGTGTTAAGTAATAATGGCTGATCTGAATATTGGGTTGGTTACACAACAGCACTGTTGTGCACTACAGGTTACAACAACTCTCCAAACCCAATCATTACTTTCAGAATACACTGAACTTGGAGTCCAGGCACGCCTTAATGCTTCGAGATGATGCCAGCTGTGGCCTCGAGTCAACCAATATAAACACTGGCCGGAAACACAGCGGCCACTCTTCAGAATTGGAAGATCTCGGTGCTCCAGCTGTGACATGCAACAAATGTGTGGCGGCGAACTCACTGTTTCTACTTGTCTTTTCGCTGAATGGAAGTCCTCGTCCAGAGCCAGGCACTGAAGGAAGACTTGGAGAGCGTTGTCTACTTGGCCCATTTCGTGAAGCACCATCGCTTTTCTGAATACAGCCTGATGAGCAGGAGGAGGACAACAGCAGAGAAACCATCAGAAAACATTTCAATTTGCATTTTTTTTTTTTACAGCAGTATATGTGCACTCAAAAATATGTCGCAGCCTGGTATGAACTTACGCGACACCTCTTGAATCTGCAAGAGGTTAATGTGACTCGAATCTCGGCATCTTATCTTGATTAAGATGCTTTGTTTAATTCCAAATTAATAAAAACATGGCCTTGCACAGTTCAGTAGGCTTGGCTTGAACTCCACCTTTTCTAAGTCAAGCCAAGCCACCAATCACGCAGACTGAACACATGCCAAGCTCGATAAAGCATCGCAAGAGTGAGAGCTTCCAGACACAACCTGGCAACCCTGCCATCCTTAAAGTGGCAACCAAATACCTAGCATTAGCGCTGCGGTACAAGCTGCCAGCATTTGCTCATTCATCCTTATTACAAAAGCCTTGCTGTTCCATCTTAATCTGTGGTTTTGTGAAGAACACACACAGACGCAGCGTCAGAGGTTCCAAATAGCCTTGCCAATATTTTGTCTTCTGAGACAGTGATAAAACATTGTTATGCGTACGACCGCATGCAAGAGAGATAGTGGCTAACCTACAGGGACCAACGACACTTTAAGGGGTAATATTGGGAAAAATTGAGTTTTTCAGCTCTTTAACATGTCTTTCTGCATCACTGGTGTCCAAACAAACACAGGTTTGCAAAAAATGTGACGCTGAAGTTGGTTGCTTTTGCACTGGACTTGGTTATTTACTAAAGTGAAACCCTTCTGGTATGATATCTGCTCCACTTTAACCAAGATCACTGGAGTTAAAGTTCCAGTGGAGCCTGAACTGTGTCGACTGGAGAACTGAGCAAGTATCCTTGGCTCGCTAAACAAAATGCAACACAAATTCATAGAAACTGCTCTGTGTGTAGCCAAGAAATGCATTTTGGTGTTATGGAAATCTGACTTCCCTCTTCTTATTGACAGGTGGTCGTTTGAAATGAATAGTTGCGTCCCGGTGGGGGGTGGGGGAGGTGAGGGGTTCCTTTGATAGGTTTTGTCTGTATACTGTTGGTATATTGACTCTTTTTTGTACATTTTGCATACTGTGGACTGTACTCCTCACCCACACATCATTCACATACTGCACCAAGGGCAGAAGGTGTTTCTAAGCCTGTTTGTCCGTTGTCTCAGAACTCTGTACCTTCTGCCGGAGGGCAGCAGGTCATTAGGGCAGCTGACTACCATAGTGACGCCTCTGGAGACACGGACCAACAGAATGAGTTTATTAAATTCGGAAATGACCATCATGGTTGAACTCAAAAAGAGACATGACGGCCAACTATGGAGAAAGTGAGGTGTATGAGCTCCTCTGAGGGCAAAATTGGCCAGTGTTTGAAGAAGTAGACATCAGACAGATGTTGATGTCGCCGCCATCACTCATTTTCTGATCGTGAGTGATTAGAGAACGCCATCTTGCTGCGAGTAATCACGCAGTAGCACTCTAACATGCAGGTTCTGCTTCTCTTCAGTGTGGAGGGTGAAAGTGGAAGCTGACAAGGCCCACCGAGGGTCTCCGTTCTGGCATTGCTGAGGGTTCTGTGCGTGCAAGTGGAGGTTCGCCTGCGAAGGATCACTGTGATACTCCTGTGTATTTACGTGAGCGACCTACCTCGGCGGACAGCTCTGTTGCACAGCAGAACTCCGAGTCTTCCAAAGCCAGCTTGTATTGCTTCAGAGCCGTGTACGCTTCTGCTCGGGACAGTCGGGCCACAGCTGCCGTCTCTGGCTCTGTGAAGCAACAAAGGACGTGGACGTGAGATTTGCATTGTAATAAAACTATTTTCAGTAGGATAATTCAAGGCATAGAACTTGCACTAAATGCTGAGAAGGTGGGACACTGTGGAGAATAACATGATGAAGAATAAGCACACAGAGGTTCAAGCATATTGTATTTCCAGGAAATCCTTCAAGATACAAACACCTGCCTGCTGCTCAGTGTCACTGGGGAGCGGCAACAGGGCTGGTCCTTGGCAATGTCTCCTGTCAGAACCAGGTGCTTTTTCCCTGCCTTCACCTGTGACATCAGACAGCTGCACTACTGACGCAATGTCACCTGTCAGCACTTGTCAGGTATCACAAGGTTTATCCTAATAAAGCCTTCAGAGGGCATCAAAGTGCGGTCGAGTGTCATTTACTTTCTGGGGCATCTGTGTTCAGACTTGTTAACTGTTTCATCAGTTTAGACTTGACATGGCCAACGTTCTCTCAGTCAATAGGTGCACTTTGTGTAAATACACAAAGTGCACACTGTGAAAGGTCAGATTAGTTATGTGTTAAACGGAGAAATTAGGATTTCTCATGTTTTTTGAAGGTATTTTTAGAGTGACCGGTCAACGGTGTCACCGCCACCATATTCCCCCGTTATATCATTTGACCTACATACTGCAGATGGTTTCATAAGCAACCATAACCGATGTGCAATTTTCACTTGCCACATTACATCATCAATAAGTGATAGACACGTTATCAGCTTAAAATGCACTGAACACAACCCCCAAAGAGGCTTTTAAGTCTATCGGATAGTCAAATATCTGATGGGATCATTTCAACAAGTTTATAAGCGGAACAAATATTTGGACGAACACGCTTTATCAACACGCTCATAATCATTTATTTTTTTAATTTATATGATGCTTTATCTTAACTTCAATCTACAACTTGTATAACGTTGGAATGAAAAGCTCACTCCACTACATGTCTTGGGCGTCTAATAAATCGTGCAGATCTTCAGATTAAAAGACAAGAACGACACTTGCCATCGTAACAGCAGTGTCTGTTACAGAATTCCAATACACCCACCATCCCCCTCTCACAAAGTTACAAAACCTGCCCCAATGTGCAATGGCCTACCTTATACAACGGACATGGAGGCGCGCATGCGCAGCATACGGAAGCATTTCGTAAGCAGGCCACCTCGGGTTACGTGACGGCCAATGGGAGACGACCGGCGAGAAATGCACGCGTGGTGGAATTGCAACGGTGTCCGAAGATATTGATCAGTAGAACGTACTCGAGTTCTCCCAAAGGAAACGCACAGACACACAACAGGTACAACAGAACCCTCGTCTTTATGAGTGCGACGCACAAGGGACATTTCAAACGATAGGCCATGCTTTGAAGCGCGCATGCGCACTGTCCCCTTGTCTCCTCCATCCCTGGTGAAACATGCAGAGTAACACTTACCGCATCGAATAAGGTCGCTTGCGAGCGACACCGCGTCGTGGTTGAGTTTGCGTCTACACAGCTCGTCCACTTGATGCAGCGACCTGGACCGCTTCACCTCCTCGGGGAACCACTTGTCCAGCAGTCCGCTCAGAACTACATTCATCTTCTCCTCGCCCGCGATGCTCCCGCTGCACCGCCTGCACTTGGAGAAGAAGTGCCGCTGTAAACAGCGCCTACAGTACGAGTGTCCACAGGCTGCGGTCACAGGTTCGCCCAGGAAGCTGTGGCAGTTTGGGCAGGAGAAGAGGTCCTCCACCACCACCTCATCCTCCCGCTGCTCCTTAGCGTCCCTACTCCTGGCCGAAGGCGCCTCCAATCGAGCAGCTTTACTCTTAAAGTTACGGAGAATACAGTCCGCGAAGGTGCTTAGTTGTTCGGGTCGCACGGGCCCGTAACGCATAGCTACCGAGAACAAGTCAATGGCTTCTTTGAGGCAGTTTTCCGCCGCTAGCGCGTTAGCTTTCTGGAGGATGATTTCATGCTGGTCCTGCTCCTGCTGCTCCAAGGCGTCCTCCGCGTCCGAGTCGATGAAGAAGCCGCCCCTCTCCTCCGTCGCGGCCTCCGCTTCCCCTTGGAACGACATGTTAAGGGTTTAATAAATAAGAAAAAATATAGAAAGTCGACCCCCTTTTTTCCAGCTTGCGTCTCTATACATTTCTATTGGCGCTGCCGCGCTCCGGCACAGGACAGTGCAGTGACTTTCTCATGGACACCGATTTGTTACGTTGGGGGGAAAAAAACACGGTCACATGATCGCGGAACTCGTGCTCCGATTGGTCGGTTCGCTTCTGTTACAAAACGTGCGTCTGAAAGTTTCATAACTATGGGAGGTACAGCAAAGTTTAAGCGGTCGTGTGCGATTACGCAGCTCTCTGGGAGCGTGTAGATTCAGTTTTTTAAAATAACGTATAGGCCACATGTGGCTCTTATCACAATGAACTACAACTTGTTTGATAGACTGGCGCAACCCTTTGTTGTACTTTGTTGGGTACATACAAATGGCGCTAGCAAACTCAGGGAGAAATTCTTTTCATAACTGGTTGTGTAATAAGATTTTGTAACGCCTTCTTGTCTCCCATTTTTACGTAATGCATTTTATTCTCTCTATTAATGCTTCAACCATGTCGTGATGTCGTGCCTCTTTGTGGGTTTAAGACCGTGACCCCATTTGTTTTTGTTTTGTTTTTTTAAATGAATAAATTAAACAAACTTAGCCCCTAACACATCGCACCATCGTTCGAGATAAGCGATTTATGCGTGATATAAAACCGTGACGGAATGTTATCCCACGGCTCTTGTATTTTCAGTATCTTTAAATATACAAAGCTCATATTAACTTTTGTCAAGACAAACAAGTCCTTGGATCCTCCTGCCCTTTGGATTCAAGTGGCACAACAGCTGCCTGTGCCCTTCCAGCGTCACCTGTCTTCTGTGCAGCGTTCCCAAACTTGTAGCCTATATAGGTTTAGTAAACGTTAATAATAAGAATTAGCAAATGCTGAAGTCTCTGTTTTGAGTTTCAAAGATTCAACGTAAGTTTGAAATTACATGTAATAACAGTAATTTATCTAATATTTGTTTGTTGCAAAGCAGTTAAAAAACAAACAAAACAAAAACGAAATGACCGTTTAGATTGTAAACATGCTAAGACTTCGGGAACGAGATGGATGAATCCATGTCCACACCAATAATAATAATAATAATAATAATAATAATAATAATAATAATAATAATAATAATAATAATAATAATAATAATAATAGGCATATGTCAAATGAGTTTTTTTCCTCAAGGTTTCCAATTCCAATCCTGCGAACTTTATTTATTTAAAACCAAACTGATTGTTAAAGGTTGACAATGTCGTTTACACGCCCACCTGACTGTACAACATCGCTCCTGTCCCTCAGCGTCCTGTGGGGGAAGCTAAGCTAAAGCTTCCTCCCTTGACTTTTGAGGACAAACCAAACGCGTGGCGGTTTTTTCCTAAACTTTGGACGATAGTGACCTCTAGTGGTAAAGACTGAGATTGTCCATCGCTGAAAACCACAGCAAGGGGAGAAAAAAAAGAAATAAATAAATATATATATATATAAATAAATAAATATATATATATATATATATATATATATATATATATATATATATATATATATATATATATATATATATATATATATTTTTTTCTTTTTCTTCTATATATATATATATATATATATTTAACCATTTGGGAGTTCAACATTTGATTTTCTTTCTTATAAAATAAAATACTAGGCTAAAAACTCTTAGACTTGGTTTATTGATTGTGATGGTTTGAATCTCAACACTAGTTCTAAGAAAGGAATTTGCCAAAATCAACAAAAAGAAAAAAAAAAATGCACTTCGTAAAAGTTGCACTCATTGCGAACGACCACTAGAAGTCAGTAGTGACTCGTGAAACGCACATCAAGTTTCACTTCAGTTCTCTAGAGTGACCCCTGGAGGTCATTATAAAACAAGTGATACGGCACTGGTGTATTCCATGCCCTTTATATTATTGTGTTTGTTTTATATGTT
Organism: Thamnaconus septentrionalis; assembly: GCA_009823395.1. NCBI lineage: Eukaryota > Metazoa > Chordata > Actinopteri > Tetraodontiformes > Monacanthidae > Thamnaconus > Thamnaconus septentrionalis. Next base: position 6,471,469 of record CM020501.1, on the reverse strand, counting down.
TTAAATGTTTGATCAAGAATGGAAGAGAGAGGAACTGATATCTATCCACTCTTAATCTTTTGATTTGGTTGCAAAAAAGAGAGTCTTGCTGTGTTTGTGTGTCCTCTGAAACAAGAGTGCTGACATTACATTGTTGATATTTTGATTTGCACCAGCTAATGATTAAGTTATAAAGCAACTGTAAACTGTGATTATGTGTGTGTTTCAGTATGTGTGTACGTGCATCTTTGTGACTTTTGAAGACCTACAGGTTTTATCTCAAGACGTTTGTTTCACCCTACTTGCAAAATTGTACCTCCGGCATTTGGAATTTCTGTAATAGTGAGATATGATCAACCATAAACTGCAGTAACACTATGAGTAGATCTCTCCCAGGTTGACTGTTCAAACACGGTGTAATTGTGATGACATACCATTTCTGTTGCAGCAACAACCCCGCATGCAACCCGTCAGATCCTTGTATATATAAATATATACTGTATACAGGAATGTACACACACATACATTTTGATACTGGAGAAAATGTATCTGCAAAGTGAGGATGAACTGAGTAAAAAATAATAATCTAAATACATTAAGCTGGTGAGTGCTTGTGGTGTCAGATACTTCACATGCATCCTTTCCATATCTTTATGCCTAAGTTCAGATCTGTAATGGAATGTATTGTTCCATAGCCTTCCAGCTTGAAGTCACATTAGCAATGGCATTGAAACGGCACACAGATCAGATCAAAGACACAAACAAAAAGAAAAAGATGTAAAGATGTATCACTGAATGTCTCTCTTGGTTTGAATCTTGCAACAGCCTTTTAGTCTGTCATACCATCCTGAGTTCTGGGGAGCATTTCCCAAAAATCTTTCTTCTAGGCACGTATGCATTTGTTTGTATTCGTTTATCAATGTGGGAAACCTTCCGCGCTGAATTCTCAAACAACAGTGCAGGAATGCAGTGCTGGTGCTGCCTCCTTATCTGACCCTACATAATCTCTCAGAGGTGTTTGCATTCCTAACAAAAAATATGTACAAATGTGCATGTGGAAACATGGTGGCAAAATAGAAAAGCAGGATAGTGTAAAAAAAAAAAAAAGCTAAAGAAAAGGTTAAATTAAAGGCCAAATGTTTAACATTTAAAGGAACCTGTAGACATTACAGTAACTTGACATAAGTGGCTATTAATAATAAGCACGTATAAATGGTGAGCGCATTTGTATAGTATTTAATGACTATAACTACTGTATGGTTTATTTTTTTAGTTTTTTTTTTAATGCCTCAGTGCAAGTTTCCCAATTAGGATTAAAAAAAAAAGTACATCTATTTAAGGAGGCAGCCATATGATGGCAGCATGTATTTCCAGCAACCCAGATTGTAGATCCACTTTGGTTTCATCATTTTACGCTGACATCACCACTTTTGGACAAAAGATGTGCGATTTAGTGTGGCATGAGAACCCCTTTACATCTAAGACCATGCATTTTTATGTGTCCACAGCTCGGTGGAAAAATAGGGGTTACATGCAATTTGGGAGCAGGAAACATGTTCCAACCCCAGGTTTTAAGTAAGAGTTCCTTCCTGCTTGTGCAAGGAAGAATGCAGTATGTCTTTCCTCTTCCCATTCCGTCAGGTTATTACAGCATGCGAGGGGGAGCATTTGCCCCTTCTCTGGCCCGTGGACCCCCCGCTTCTTTGCCGCATGACTGCATCCCTCCTCCTTAAGTCTGTCAGGCCAGGGACAGGCCAGCTGTAGTACAACGGACACTATTGTCTTGTTTTATGAAACTGTTATGTAAGAAAAAGGACGAGTGAGATCACCACTCGGCCCGCCAGTTGATACTTCATCGCACGCAGCTCACGCTTCTCTGGACCCATCACGGATTTTACTGGTATAGAATGGTGGCGCACTGACAGCTGCGTGTGAAAAAGATTCACACTTGGTCGGAATTTGCATACATTGAACTAACTAAAAAAAAAAAAAAAAAAAACAACAGCTTCAACCTTCCCAGGCTGGAAGTCTCTCCATAGATACTAATTTTAACAAATAACAATGGACTAGTTTTTTTAAATTTACTTTTATTTTTTTTTAATACATTTAATAGTGCACTTTGATTAACCTGTACAGAAATAATATTAATAAAAAAGATAAACCATTTGTTCATTTCTGTAACACAAGGCTTGACATTTACAATAATATAACATAAAATGGTATAATACAAAAAAAACATATCTGAGGTATAAATATATTGTTTTTAAATTAACTGTCATTGTCATGCGTTATTATTTGGCAAATGAGACACAGTTAAACATGTAGAGACGATGGCTAAGTGACTAAACCTTGCAGCTTGGCAGGACAGGCATGAAAAACCTCATGAGTGCACGATACGGACTGTGTGGAGAATGAAGGTGATGCACGAGTAGTTTTCCTTTCCTTTTGAAATCACACAAACATTCAACCTGCCACCTTTTACAGTAAAACCTGTAACATCTCTACCTTTATAAAAGGGCAATTGTTTTTTTTTTTAGTGTGTGTGTTTTACTTATTATTTTAAAAGGCCTAAGCAGAAGCATCAGTCACAACTTGGAACACTGCGTTGCTTCCCCTCTCTATCTTTTGATTCAGATTTAAATGGCTAAAGTCTACCAAGGTGATGTGTAAGTGATAAAAAGTGAAAGTGAAACCAATGACTGTACTTTTAACAAGACTACCTTATAGTTTTGATACGCTGTGAGTAAAGCTCGGTATGGTGAAGCTGCTCTATCCAAATTTGGTCGTTTACTGTGTCTCTGTTGGTCTTCAGTCTCAAGTTTTCTTCTGGAGCTCCTGGTGAATGAATGGCTTTTCTTTTTCTTTTCCGTATTTTTTAAAGGGCACCTAAGAGCACCACAGAATTTAAGGAGAACAAGTGAAGCGTTCACTTGTGAAGGAAACAAGGCCCATTCTGGAATTGTCACTATCATTTGGTGAGCCAGCCACCGATTCCCATCTCGCTCAGACCGACTCCCCACATCCTCCCTGGGGTCTCCAACACGCTCACATCCCTCTGTGCCCGTGGATCATCACACGGCTGACCATATATTCGCCTCCCAAAGCGCCTGTGCTTCTCTGTAACGCAGGGAAGGTAGTGAAAGTAGCACAGGACGGACGCAAAGAGTTACACAATACTTTATGTACACATTATAACTGCCACTGGAAACCAGTGTGAGGAATATTTCTTAACCGCTGTTTGTCCCGAACACAACAGCACGCACAACAGTTGCCGACCCACACACACTCGCATTCACGCACACCACGCACCCCTCCTTTGCTTCGCAGAAGCAATAGAACTTTTTGAACACAATTTAACCTTCCGCCAGAGTCGCACACTTTGGCCCAGATAAACGCGAGTGTGACACAAGTCCTCTTGGCGGCACACCCCAACCCCCCCAAAAAGAGATGACTTAAGACAGAGCATCAGCCTGCTCTGACAAAAAAAACAAAAATTCATGCAGAAAAGCAGTCCTTCAATCCCGGATCCAGGATTTGTCCTTTACACGTTGACATAAAGAGACGCAGTTCCGTCCAACTTCAAGAGTCTTCTTCAGACCTCTTGATCATTGAAATCGAGGTCCAACAGCCTGGGGGGGGGGGTTAAACGCGCCTCCTTGGCTCCCGAATTGCTTTACTATTTGTCCGTGGGCACCGTGAAGGAGTCGCGTATCCGCGCCACCTCGGCTGCGACCATGTGTCCGTACTGTTTGTTGTACCACTCTGGGAAACGACCCCTGCAGCAAAGAGAGAAGACAGACAGAGCGTCACGTCAGTCTGCTGCAGACTCCAGGGTTTACTCCTCTTCACACATGCACATTCTGCCATCACTCACCTGCAGTCGACCCTGGAAATGTGCGTGAGCCTGGTCTTGCTCCCCCCGCAGGGCTCCATGTAGTAGCGCGACGTGAGCACGTTGGTGCGGATGCCCACTAGGGCGGCGCCGTTGTGGTCCACGGACGTCCCCACCAGCGCGCACGCTCCCTTCGGCAGTTCCGTCGCCCACATCCTGAGACGGACAGAAAGACAGTTGGAAAACCGGAGCGAGATGAAGCTCCCTCTTGAGAGCAGCAGCAGCTTCAGGGAACAGAGACAAGCCCTCGGGAAGCGCCGCCTACCTGAGCACCAGGTGGTCTCTGGTGGGATGAGGAGCCATGGTGTTGCGGACGTACTGGTAGACCTCCGTCCTCTCGTCCAGCGTCTCCACCGTCCGGCACTCTAGCAAGTCCTCGTCCCAGTGGCCCTGCTCCCGCAGCACCCGCGTCAGGACCTCCTCGGGGCTGGCAGGCACCTCGACGGTCGCCTTCCACAGCCGCAGCGGGAAGTCATCATGCACCTGAGGGGGGGAAACGTGGGCAGACATTTAACATTTTGTGCCCATTTTTTATTTTGTTTTACTTTTTTGCTTGGGGGTTGCTGTCCATGATGATGATCTAACGGCTAAAGCAGCTTTTTTGTCACTATACACAAAACAGTGAGATCAGAATGCAGGGTTAGCCCTGAGCTACTGTGAGTTTAGGGCCAACCTGACGTGAAGGGCCTAAGATGCGTGTTTGTGATGGTGGCGGGAAGAACCGTGTCGTGGTGGTGGTGGTAGGAAGGCCGAGAGAAGATGTAAACTCAGGGTTCCCACTCATTCTCACCGACAAAATTTCAAAACTTTCCATGAACCTTACTGCAACCTATAATTACAGAATTTTTAATATTTAAAAGATGTGGTAATTTTGCCAATTACTACATGGTATAATAATTGCTTAAAACATTCAAAACAGACACAGTGTTTTTGTTGGTCTAAAATGTAGCCAATCAATTCGACTAAACTGCATTTAGCGGACCTAGTCGGCTCGGCTTGTCCTGTTCGGGTAGAACAACAAACAGATTTGGCTAGTTTGTAAGGGACACGGTCAAATTTCATGACTTTTCAAAAACTTTCAGTGATTTTGCAAAATTCCATGACTTTTCCAGACCTGGAAAATTACATTTGTGGGAACCTTGTAAAAACAACAGGGATTCGGAATTGGCCGAGACCTGAAACACAGCTCCACCCTTCAGCCAGATGAGAATTAAGTCAGTCATCTCATATCTCTGATAACTGTACAAAATTCCATGAAGTCTGTATCGTGCTTCATGGTTTCCATGCGGTACATCGCTAACGCGCTTGTTTTTTAGCATCGCGGAGCCACAAACTTATCACGCTGCAAAAAAACCCTCCTCCGACTGCCCTCCAGCCCAGTCAGCTGCTCCGCCCCGGCCCGTCAGATGATAAAGTGGCGCGCTGCCTTGTGACTCTCAAACTGCAGTGCAGATAACCTCCTGTGAGGCCCTTGTACACGGGAGGACACAGGAAGCGCGAGCCTGGGATAGTGCCGATGTTCTGTGTGTGTGTCTGTGTCAGGCTGATGTCATTCTGGGACCGAGTCCAGGGGCTCGGATGGGAATTAGAAGCCAGGGGCCAGGCTAGTTTCACACGCGTTCTGGAGACAGGAAGTCCTAAGAGCTGGTTTTTCCACTCGATATTTAGAGAGTTTCGGGGGCCGGCCGACGTGAAGAGGAAACAGAGACAGGAAATGAGGACGGTTGAAAAGACAGCGTGTGTTTTATGAATGGCAGCTCGTTTCCAAGCTGGGGACAGACTGACCGCTGGTCTCTTGTTTACCTCACACAAAGAAAACACACGGTCTAAAACACACACCATGCAAGCGCTCTCACCTTCCTGCAGGCCAGCTCGGCGTGCTCCGGGGTCGAGCAGCTGTCGTAACCTTTAAATTTATCCTTGGCCTCCTTGAGGAGGGCGTCCAGGCTGTCCTGCAGGTGCGACCGGTAGCCTCCACACCCGGCGTCTCCACCTGCCAGGTCCTCCAAGTGACGTGGCAGCAGCGCCTGCTCCACATAGGAGTTTCTGCAGCGATTCATCTCCTCCGGGATCTGTGAGGAGGAGGAAGAAGAGGAGGAGGAGCAAATCAGTCCATCGTACGTTCTGATCAGCGCAACAGTGTTAATAGGAACTACACTCAAGAGTACGAGTACATGCATTTTGGTACTCACCACACACACACACTTACACATTATACAATGACTTAGAATTCTATTAGTTTTCCAGTGATGTTCTTTTCATTACTTGAACAACATTCATCAGCATTTTTTTCTAGAACACAAATTTAATAAAATTATATACATATACAACTGGTATCGGTGTTGTGGTATCAAAACTTTCTTTTTACGAGTAGAGTACTCAACCCCGATATTGGTACAGATACCCAATACTGGTATCGGTATTGGTGCATCCCGAATAGAAAGTATAACAAAAAAACGTATTTTCCTCTTGATTTTCATGTCTTCTAGACTTTAGAATTGAAAATCCTCTGAGATCTCCACTCTCCACTTCACTTTAATTTACAGTGCAGACTTCCACTATGAGAGCGCTTCTGTCCAGAATTGGTTGGTTATAATAATAACTATTTCCATTTTGATGTTAATCTGTCAGGCTTGAGCACAAGTAAACAAGTAAACTACGGAGCTTAGCCGGACTCTAAGGAATATTTAAGTAATAACCAAATGACAGAAGTAATCCCTTTCAGCTCTCTCTTTAAGACTTTGTTTTAACAATTTTCCATCATGACTGAATGAATCTGATTAAGCTAGCAGGAAATTGAAGCACCTCTTAAAATGATGCAAAGAAATTATAAAACGCAACCGCGTCCCATTTCCATCTCCTCGCCTGCGCCATGGCAACCTCGGGGGTTTCGCTGGGGAGTAACAATATTAAGGTCTAAAAAAAGGATTTTATGGGATGATAAAAATCTCTTCAAAAGGCAGGCGGCGGACATTTGGCAGCGTCATATTCGCTTTACGTGGCTCCACCAGTGAGCAGAGATCTAATTAAAAGCAGGCCATTAAGGGAGGTAATTGAGTTTGCTCGCTGTGTGATGTGAACATGACAGGAAGCTCTACGACTATCAAATTAAACTCTGGACGGCCTTTTGCCCTTTGCTGTGGACTCGTCCACTGGGCTGAACCAAGGGTTAAACTGTCATGGTGTTAAATCTTAATCCAACTTTAATCCAGTCAGATTTTCTGGAGAGGCTGAATAAGATGTGGTGGAATCGGCTTGATTTTATTCAGAAATACATGTCTTTTAAAAAACAAAAGAGATGGCATTTTGAGTTGGAAGGTTGCTGTGGGCAGAATTACTTGTGCACTCCCAGAGCTCAGAGGATATTTCACATGAAGCTTCAATGACATCTCATTCACATATTCGATTCAGGTCCAACAGCTACTAACCCGGAAGAGCTTCCTGCACTCCTGCAGCATGTGCGCCAGGCCGTGGGTGGCGGCCAGGTTCTCGTTCAGGTCCCTCTGGTCCGGCTTCCCCAGCGTCGGCTTCCTGTTCATCACCCTAAGACAGAGGCACGGAGAAACAACAGCGAGGTTCACTAAGGCTTCTATCATCCAGTTGAACCCTCCGCTGCCTGGACCATGTCTGACTTCTGCTCACATGTTTACGTAACCCTCCGTATCTCCACCTTCCTCTCTAAAGCTTCCCTATGTTCATTTTTCTCCTCCTCTACGCTCAGTATCCTGCCCCCTTTGTGTCTTAAGAGCCACCTTTTCCTGTTTTCTCCCAATGTACAGCGCGTTATGTAATCCCGCCGGTGCAAAGCTATGCCAAACGGCGGCGATCACAACAGGGTGGACGCACGCAGTGCACGCACGCACGCAGTGCACGCACACACACACACCTGGGAGACGAGCTCTCCTTTCGCCGCAGGGTGTTGAGGTGAAAGAGGGAGGGCGCCAGGCACACGGCCAGGTTGGTGGGGGTCATCTGGTTCTCGGCCACGCTGGCCGTCACGTCGCTCAGCAGGCAGAGCAGCGTGCGCAGGGCCTCGCGGTTCTCGTCGGGCAGCAGCAGCACGGCGGCGCGCACCGCCTGCAGGCGGAGCTCTTTGGGTATGTCTGGAGAGGAGGAAACAAGGGGCACGGGGGAGGGAGGGAGGTTTTAGGGGGCTCATGCTCAAAGTTTGTCTTTAAAAACAAGGAGGAGGGTCTAATAACCGCTGTCACGCTGCGTTATGTCAGCTGCCAGTTGACCTGTGTTTGTGCGAGGCATCTCTTTACCTTCCAGGAATGAGCCATGATGGAATCTGTCTTAGCTAAGTGTGTTATATAAGCGTATGTGGCTGTGTGTGTGTGTGTGTGTGTGTGTGTGTGTGTGTGTGTGTGCTACATGCCTCACACATCATGGAAGGGTCTGGTTTTGTTTTACTTTGTGTATAATCATTCCCAATGTCGCTGCAATTATGAAGGAGCAGCATCTGGGTTCCACATGAGTCAGTGCCATCGTATCGTGCACGTCATCTCCATCACTCGAAATAACTTTTCTTCACAGTTTTAAAGGTTCAGTGTGTAAAAGATGTTTAAGGAAGCTCGCCTGACAGCGCGTTTTGTATTTAGGGCCCTGTCAGGTCAGCTAACTAGGCGCAAGACACTTGTTGATCTATGTATATTCCATTATATATGAGAACTATTCTAAGGGTAGTTAAACTAAATTACTTTTAATGTACTGCAAGTATATACTTTCATTTATGTATTTATGGGCAGTATGTTGAGCTTTTACCAACATAAAAATCATAAATGAAGCCAAATTTCACACACTGGACCTTGAACTCAGGCAAAGTAGGTCTGAACAGTTTCCCTTGACGTGCGCGAAAAAGTGTGGGCATGTGAGGCCGTCCACCTGGAGGACGCTGTGTTCAGACGGCGTGTGTGCATTCTTACACTGGTAGATCTGGAGGAAGGTCTCGGACAGCTTGCTGGTGAGCAGCGGCTCTGGCAAATCTCTGAAGTACTGCTTCAACATGTCTGCCACGTCATAGGCCGACTGGCCCTCGTAGTTGACCCCTCCCCCGTCGGCGCCGCTGGCTTCGTTCATCTGGCGGAGAGCCTGGATGCGAGACTTGACTCCCGACTTCCTGAAGAGTCCCACCTGGAGACGGGGGACGAGCACACGTGGGGGGTTGTTGTTACATCACGTGTAGCCAGCACGGAGGCCCGTCAGGTCTGCTTTCAACCGTAATTCCCTTCTTAGTCTTGGCATTAGCATGAATGCAATTTTGATCCTGCGATTACGGCCTATCAAAAGTGATTCATGCGCTGGAGCGCGTCGGGAAAAAAACATCCGCAGGCTATTCGGGAGACCGAAAAATAAAAATTCCTGCTTGTGTGAGTGAAGGCGATTACGTCACAACGGATTCCGTTGTTGACTGTAATTTCAAGGGGCCCTCTGGTGCCCGGGAGGTACAGCTCTGCTCTGAGCCACTGCGCCGGACTTGATCCTGTGGCTGCATGAGACGCCACATTTCGGGGAAGAACAGGGAAAATTTCTTTCGGTTGTTGTGCAGCTCAGAAATTTTCCATGAGCCGTCGACGCTTTCAGACAAGAGAAGCCTTGTCCGTATTCAAAAAGCAGCGCCGCCGCTCTGTTTTCTCCTGCGTGCTTTTGCCCCGGACTTCATGGCCTTTCCGCATACGATGTCCTAATGCACACATGTGCACTGTGACGAATGGGACATAATCTCTTTGGATTTCTCTGGCAGAGGCAGGTGACTTGACAGCTGCACTCCCCCTGAGTCTCCCCAGACCTCATCTCTTCATCAAATGAGTAAGAGAAGGAAGAGGGGAAAAAGGGACACAAACTCCAAACATACACAGTAATTAAAAAAAAAAAAAAAAAAAAAAGGTGGGTGACAGGCTTTTTCCCCATTCAGTCACTCCGCCTTATATAACACCCTTGAATATCAGACAAGCTGCAGATGTCCTGGATTCCTGATATTACGCAACTTCAGCACCATAAAGAAAAGCTTTTTTATCTCATCTAGTGAGTGGAAACCCATTTTTTTGCTAAATGACAGACGTGAAAAACAGACTGTAATTACGGAATTGGTGTAGGCTCGTGCACACATCGTCAATGAATCCTGGTGTTGTTGCATTACCTGGTCGAGGCAGTGGTTGCGCAAGTAACGCATGGCCTGCTGGATGCCCTGAGGGAGAGGCTGGCCCGTCCGCTGGACGATGACCTGCAGCGGCACACCGAACACATTCCTGTCTTTGTACTCGCGCCCCTTGATCCGCTTTATGAACTTGGGTACAGCCCTGAAATGTGAATAAACAGGAAATAAAATACAAAGTTAGACAATAAGTGATTTGTCAATACGTTTCACGGGCGAGAAATTCTTTTAATTGCAGAACGTGACGTGACTGTAAAAGAAGGCGTGCGGAGGGAGTTTTATATGTCCAGGGAGGAAACTACGCAGCCACAGGAGCCCGTCTACAGGTTTTATGAGAGGAGTGTCTCAACAGACGGCTGCTAGGGAGTGAGATGCACGTCGGGACGTCAAAAAGGGGGAGGCCACCGCCACTTTATGCGTCCACTTAAAGCGTCTGTCTCCCCAACGCGTATGTGCAAACTTAGGTGAGCGAGCGCCACGTTTTACGGCCGCGGAGCGAAAGACACGCAAACCCGTGAGCGTCTCCCAAGAATGCGGCCCAAGATTTACGACTGTGTGTCCATCTGCGCGAACGTGAGCGCAGCGCACGGCTCCGGACAGGGTTGCCTTTGTGAGGGCGAAGGTTTGAGAGTTTGGCCTCAGAACCGCAGGTTGGGAAAGAAGCATGTGATGATTTCAAGCAGCCAGAATGCTGATTATGCGTGGGGGTCTGCGAGCGGCCAACAAGTGGCTTCTGTCTGTCTGTCTTTCGTGGTGATCTTTCAGCCTTCCTGCTCCAAATCCAGAAGGGCCTCAGGGCAGCGGAGGCATTGGGAAAGCCAAATAAAATATCTCGAGATCTCACAACTTTTATTTACTGCGCAATGTTTATTTGGACTTTGTTTTTGAGGAATCTCGAAAAGACTCCGGACTGCCGTGTTTTGTTAAGACATTCTAGATCGTGTTTGACTTGATGAATGAATGAGAGGGGATCAGTAGGAATGCAGGGGAGAAGGTTGCTATTAGGTGTCAAAAAGTAATCAGGAGCGACGCACGGATGAAGGTCAATATTCCGAGAGTGCCGGGAGAAGGTGGTCGTTGAGGGATAATTGCCGAGGGCCATGCAGCTCTTATGACGCCCTGCGTGTGAACGACCGTGATTGCCTTGTTGAGAAACAGACAATGTGCACCCCTTCCCAGCAATTACGAGCCTGGGAAAAGAATGTGAAACCCAACCTCTGCGGACAGCCGTCACCGCGCTGCGCCACACAACAACCTGCAGGCGGAGGAGGGAGGTGGGAGGGGTGGGGAGGGGAGGGGAGGGGGGCGGGGGGGCGGCGCATGGGTAGGATGGAGAGCTAGATGGCTGAATTCAAAGACGAAGAAAAAACAGCCAGACGCTGGAGGTGACGGGAAGGCGAAATCTCTTGGTCTGCGCCACTCACCAGCTGAAGCCGTGCTTGTTGGTCGGGGTGTGCTTCTCCAGCAGGGCGGTGAGCTGCAGCATGGACAGCTTCTGGAGCAGATTCATCTGCAGCACCGACTGGCAGCCAATCTGGAGCTGGGCCGAGGCCGAGCTGGGCCGGTGGGAGTTCTGGAAGCTCGGCCAGCGCAGCTTCTGGGGCCTGGAGGGTAGATTGAAGAAGAAGAAGAAGAAGAAGAAGAAGAAGAAGAAGAAGAAGAAGAAGAAGAAGAAGAAGAAGAAGAAAAAGAAGAAGAAAAAGAAGAAGAAGAAGAAGAAGAAGAATGATTAAAAAGGATCAGTCTTGAGTCTCGGTATTTGCGTCACGCTTTTTGTGTACACATGAACTAATTGCAGCTACACAACAGCGCTGGCTGATTTACGTGCCGAGCGGTCGGTTTGGGGATTACAAGTATTTATGTACACACTAATCAAGAGACTGTCTGGGAGCGTTAAGCCCCCCGGAACCCCACGTAACGCTGTCCTTGGATTCCTGAAGAAACAGCAACATTTCCATGGAGACGGAGCATTCCAATGCATTCAGCGGCATTACGTAAGGGGAGAGGTCTCAACGTGCACGCCTGTTTATTCTTCGCCGTCACTTTCTGTTGCCGGTGCCGCAGTCTGTTTGCCTTTCTATTGTTTTGTTGTCCTGTTTAACATGGCGAGGTAATGTTTGACAAGGGTTTTGCGGGAGGACACAAAGACTGGGAGATTATTCGAAGCGTTCTGAGTCCTGGTTATTACACTCAAAAGGATCAGTTTGCCCTAAAAGCAAAACATAGTGACCCGACGGTATATTTCCATCCAAACAATAGGTTCTAAGTGAGAAATATGGGTTTTTCCATGCAAGGGTCATTCAGTTGTTGTGAGCAATGAGGCAAATGTGAATTTAACTTTGTCACGTTGAGCTGAGGGCAAAACTATTATGACAAAATCTGCATTCGCATGTTGGAGACTAGTCGATTGAAAGTTTTTTCTGACTGATTATTGAACTGCATTTTTTTTTTTTTGCAACCGGTTTGGCGCGGTGCCCTTTGTGATTTTGGACACACGGAGTCTGCTTCCCACCGACCTGCTGCTCCTGGTGAGGGACGCTCCCACGCCGGAGTCCCTCCTCTCCCTCATCCCTTCCTCCCCTTCGCCCAGCGGGTTTCCCGTGCTGTCCCGGTCGCTGCCGTTCTCCGTCTCCTCCAGCTGGTTCTGCAGCGGCGAGGACGGGCAGGGCGAGGCCGAGTCCAATGCCGAGTCTGAGTCTCCCTCCTCTTCCTCTTCCTCCTCTTCCTCCTCCTCCTCGCCGGCCACCGCCTGCGACCAGGCGTTGACGAACCTCTGCAGGCCGCTGACGTGCTGCAGCACCTGCTCCAGCTTCCTCTCGTCGCCCTCCTCCTCCTCTTCCTCCCTCTCGGCGTGCGGCACGTTGTCGTAAAAGCTGAGGCGGCTGTCGACGGAGCCCGACGAGCCGTGGCGCCGTCGCCGGCTCTGCCGCCCCCGCAGCACCACCGAGTTGCCGTTGTCGGCCCTGCTGCCACCGCCGTTGTTGACGCAGGAGGCTCTGTCTTGCAGGGCTTTGGGAAACGTCCCCGGCTTGTGGCCTTCCGGTAAGTAGAAGAAGATCATGCTCTCCTCCTCTTCCTCCACCTCCTCCTCCTCCTCCTCTTGCTCCTCCCGTCTCCCGTCTTCCGGGACGCTCAGGTTGTTCCTGTGGTTCTGCTCGTCCACCGTCAGGCGGGGAGGGCCCGACCCGGGTGGGGCCGCCATCAGTTGGGAGACGCTGAAGGGGTCGAAGCCCTCCAGGTACATCCCGCCTCTCTTGCTGGAGCCGCCCGCCGCCGTGCTGTGGCTGCGGGCGCGGGTGACGGGGCTGGGCGTGCTGACGGCGCTGCCGCCGCTGGCCTCCGACTGGCTGCTGCCGCTGCTGCCGCTACTGGTCTGCGTGGAGTAGGACACTGAGCGGTTCCGGTTGAGCGTCATGGTCTGGACAGGGACGCGGCCCTGGTTGAGGTTGAGGTTGAGGTTGGAGATGTCGACGCAGTTGAGCCGCCTCAGCTTGTCGTCGTCCAGCCCCTCCTTGATGACGGGGCCGCTGATCTCGATCCTCCCGCCGCCAACGCCGCCAGCGGCTTTCTTCTTCCTCTTGGAGGCGCTGCCGCTGCGCAGCCGCAGGCTCTCCATCCTCTTCAGGAAGCTCTTGGCTCTGGATCGAGTGCTTTTGCCTCCTCCTCCTCCCCCTCCTCCTCCTCCTCGGTCCAGGCTTCCTCCCCGCTCGCCTCGCCCCACTCGCACGTCGAAGGTGAAGCGGCCGAGCGTATCCAGGGGCGACGGGGGCATCCCATCCGACAGCGAGTCCTCGTTGGCGCAGCCGGACCCTCCGGTGCCGGACGAGGAACACACGGAGGCCACGGAGCCGGCCCGCGTGGCGGCCCCCGCGGGAGCGGCCACATTGTTGGGGGCGGCCATGCGGCAGTTCTTCTTCTCCTCCTCTCCTGCTCGACCTCCTCCGCTGCCGCCGCTGTGGATGGATCCCACCTCGGGCTGCTCGCTCAGGTCCGTCAGCACGCTCTCGGAGCTGTTGCCCTCCCGCAGGGCCAGCGCGGCTTTCTGCGACGCCTGCTCCTTGAGGAGGAGCGAGGCGTTGGCGGCGTCCGTGGACGACAGGTTGGAAAACACCTCCAGCTCGTCCATGCGCGACCAACGTTTGCTGTCTCTCTGGAAGGTCCAGCGGCCGCTGATGGCGCACGGCTCGTCCTCATCAGAGTCCTCGCTCTGTTTGAAAAAGGAGGAAGAAGAGGGAGAAGAGGAAGAAAATTTAATTAGACGTTACGCTGAGATGTAATTTTCAATTTCCTTTGCAACACATTTCAAGTGGTTCCAGGGAAATGTTTGAACTCATGGAGGTAATATTTTAATTGCACTGATGTAACAGTTTCCTTGTATGCATTCATTTTCAGTTAGTTTTTTTTAAATATATATTTATCCCTCAACTTTATTTTTTGTTCTGCATTATCACTATTTAGAATGACACTTGGATTTAACAAGCTACACTGTTCACCATGTTTATATATATAAGTACATATAAGGTCAGATTGAACGGTTTGTATTTTTCAAAATCAATATTTAATCAATACATTGATATTTTTGACAACACTAATGGAAGGCCGACAGTTTTGGAGGACTTGTCTAAATGTAGTTTTTGTCAAGTGCGATTCCTTCAAATATGAAGAAAGGACATTAAAAGTCGACAAGCAAACCCATCAGAGTTCCGCACAAACAAAACTGAACACTCCATTCAAAAAAGAAAAGAAAGTTCTCGTTGTCTCAGTACCTTGACAAAATGCACACACCTCCCCCAGTTTGGTTAATCTATGTCAGGCCCTGGGGAGACTTCAGAGAATTCCAATATGACCCCCTCCAGCTCACAATGCAGCCAGCCAGACTGGGGTCACCACCCAACACACACAAACACTCACACTGAGGGGTACAATGCTACTGATACACTGCGTCTGCCGCACCGCAATCCTTGACAAGGACAGAGATGACTACACAAAGACCCACAAGCCACTAAACCAGACCTCACACCGCACATACTTCCCAAAGCCAAGTCTACAGTACCTACCCTGAACACACCAAAGCAGAGATCCCGGCGTCTACTTTCTTTCTAACTGACCTGACTGGTTATAAAGCCATGATCAGAGTCCTTTCATTTAACATGATAAAAGTTTCTCAAGACAACCCTCCAAATTCTATGTTCCTCTAGTTGTGAGCCAGCATTCCTGTTTTACAGCACATAATGGTTTGATAAACCACAGTAGAAGTGCAGTAAAAGTCAAAAGTGAAAATCAACCATTTTTAAGACACTTTCATGACCATTTCAGATTCCACATTGTTAAGAACACTGGAGTTGCGTTGTTAGGAATTTGAGATAACGTCACACGTCTGTTCATTGTGCACAGAGCGTGTCAGCTTTTTTTTAATCAATGTAATCTTATCCTTAAACCATCAAACCACGAAACATTTACTGTAAAAGCGGCTCGCTGACAATCTTACAAAGGTTCTGCGAAAACAAAAGTTTTGCGGCATTTCGAAGGGATGGAGAGAAGAGATCGGACGGACAATCAAGGAAATGCATTCCTGAGCTGTCGAGATGGGGGAGGGATGGTCTCCCCACAAAGATGTCAAATAACCTCTTTGACTCTTGTCTTCTTTGTTGACTCCTGAAATGAAAGGTGCCGCGCAGAGGGTCATCCTAATGAATACCACCACACACAGAACAAGGATGTCACTATGTAGCACCAAAAGCCTTTAGGGAATTAGGGTCGATCCTCAGTTAAAAGAGCAACTCATGTCAAAAGGCCCGGGGTCAGTGCCTTGTTTACCAGAAACATGCGCTGACCAAAATTGGAAAATGAACAGAATTATCCACCTTGAAGAGAAACCTCTTGTTTTTTTGAAATGTGTGTTTTTTTTCCTCTGAGAAGGCAACTTCTTTGAAAGTCAAACTATGGTAAGAGTGTTTTAGACGGAGGTCTGTCTCCCTTGGGAAGCTACCTGTCAGCGCCAGCGTGTTGTGGGAAGGCCACGGACTCTGCAAAGACCTTTGTACTTGTTGCATTCTAAAAGGTTGAAATTGCAAAAATACTTGCGAAAGATGAAGAGCACTCCCTCAAGTGGGGGACAGACCTGATGAGCACGACCCCTTCATTTGGAATCATTCATTAAAAGCTACCCACCTTCCCCCGAGGGTCCTCGCGGCCTACTTGATACAGAAATAAACCAAACAGGTGCCTACTAATTAAAAAAGATGAGAGCGAACGCAGCTTTGCTTGAGGCCCCGAATGAACTGGTGGTTGAGGTGAGAAAACGCAACTGTGTTTGAGGAGATGTGCAATGACGTGTTTGAGTTTATGAGCGCGTGTGTGTGTGTGTGTACATACTCTTTTCCTTTGCGGCGAAATATCCAGTCTCATTAGAGCACACTTGTTGAGGGTGTTCAGTCTCCTGCAAACACACACAAACACAAATAAGCAACCATTCACAGTGAAGAGGGCGACGCGCGACGGTGGAAAGGATGAAACGAGGTGAAACCCAGAGTGGGGCTGGTGGACTTTGAGGGGCGGGGGGGCGGTGGGGTGTTGGAGGTGGCCCTCAGAGTTCATCCCGGCTGGCTAATGAGCTGCTGAAGGATAATCCCCCACATGAGCGAGTGGAGAATGAGAGGGAGTCGGAGAAAAGGAAGGCTGAGTGGAATGAAATCTGCTGGGGTGGCGACCACAACTTAAGGGAGAGGGGGGTGGGGGAGCGGAAAGCTTATCCCCTCAGCCACCTGGAGAAGGCCGGAGAGGGTGGCGGTGGTGGGGTCCACCCTCTGGAGAGCTCTTAGAGCAGATCGTGTAACAATGAAAAGATGAAGGGATGGCAACTGGGGGATAGCTGTGGCTGTGAGGGGGAGGGGGGGGGGCAGAAGGCCGCCACGGTGTGTGTGTGTGTGGTTGGGTGGGGGGGTATGATAGCTTCCAGATGTATGAAGGGACGGACGCCCCTGCTGTGCTTCAATACTGAAAGTCGAAATTTGATGAAAGGAGTGGACTCAATTAAAGAGTCATTAGCCTTCCACTCATATGCAAAGTGATAGAGTGGGTCCCCGACTGTGATGCAAAGTCAGACTGTTTTGATGAGCTTCATCGACACTGAGACCATTTGAATATGTACAAATTAAGCTTAAAAAAATATTCACCACTTAAGAGTTGGAAACAAAGGTGGCTGAGCATCTCGTGTTTTCTAATGCACGGCTGAGCACCGGCGTGACTAGGAGTGAGATGAGTGTGAGCGCACCCACAAGGTGCGATACAAAAGATTCTGACGCTTGAAGTAAACTGAATCAAACCCCCCGGAACGAAGAGTACAGCGGGAGGCTGTGGTGAGGACACACAAGACTGAACCGAGGCGGGATAAAATGCAACGCACGGCTCCAAGGCGGTTATCATGGAAATCTTTCATCTCAGCCTCGGTTACCACAACAGGCTCACTTTGAAAGTCATGCCCTCGTAGTTTTATTTGTCGGGGGAAAATTGAAGATAGTACATCAAAGAAGGAAGAGCAGGAGGAAAAGCTTCAGAAGAAGGGAGACAAAAAAAACAGCACGATGTGACATGCAATCTCACCTGCAGAGCGCCTCGATGGCGTCTCTATTCAGGAAGTCATGGTCCCTGGTGACGGACGAGATGTCGATGGGAAATTGGGCATCTGAGAGGAGACAGTGCAGTTAGCGCAGGTACCTCCATGTTGTGGGTTTGTTTGATTAAGTTCCCATAAGACAAAGATACCACCCTTCCCCATATAGGAATAAAAACTCCGCCCACTCAGACACCCACCAGGTCCTTCCGTCCCACCTTCTCCCCCACATTCAGCCCTGATGAAAAGCTAAAAGAGGAAGTAGCGTCTTAGCCGACCAAACAAACACAGCTGCAGCTTTCAGACCTGGCAGGCAGGGGGGATGTGGCGCGCAGAGGGAGAAAACAGGGGGATTGATTGAAGAATGACAATAGGTGCTCCACTTGCCGCTCAAGGCCTGACTTCCTTCTCTTTTTCTCCCCAACGCTTCTGAAGTCTCCCTCAAACACAGCTATCACGTATCCAAAAAACTTGCATCCTTGAGAAATGGCAAAAAAGCTCTGGTCTGTCCCGAGTGAAATGATTTCAAACATATTTAGGTTTTTCACAGTCGGGTTTGACTGACAGGTCGTAAGATGCCTGCAGTTTACAATGCCAACCCAAATGGGGAGTTTGCATTTCGAACCCCCCAGGGTGACTGTGATAAGAAAATCCTATATAGGGGAGGCAACTTTATCCCGCTCTGCTGAAACGGGGCCTATCAGTCTGCATCTTTAGTGGGGTCATAATCTCGAGATTAGACACAATGGGGCTACCGTGCAGAAACGAGGGAAGGGAAAATGTGTCATGCATTGGCACAAATTCCTACTTGCACGGAGACGGCTGCGAGCGACAAACACATGAGGGTGGTTAAAAAATGGAGTGGGGGAGTGGACAGCGGTGATCGATTAGGTTGTTAAGTGTCATGCTGCAGTTTGTTGTACGGATAAAAACAACGTCGTCACCTGCGCAACAGCACAATGAGCTTTCCGTTCACGTAGGAAGCCTGTCACGGTTAAGTCGCAACAAGCAATGGCCTGTTGACAATGGCAGCCTAGTCCTGCTGTCATCATCCAGCAGTTACATAAGGGCAACTGGTATGTCCACGGTATGCTTCAGCGGATTTAGAGCCGCTTTATGGAGTGTAAAGAATGCTAAATGCTGCGCAGTGTTGTGTAGCTGACGCTGAATGGCAAAATCAGTGGCCCGTGGCATTATATACCATAGAAGTAACAAGTAAATGGTGTACATTTAATTCAATTTGTCCCACTTCAATGCAAAAAAGCGCTTTGGTACTCAATTTAGCGTCGCTGCATTTTTGTTTATGCAGCAACATTAATTTGGATAATTTTACTGTTGCACTGTAGTGAATGTGAAAGGAATCTGAGCTTTTTATTTGTATTTCTATTATTGCTGCTTGGGGTGGTAGCATGGGCGGTCTGTCTCAGTCTGTCTGTTACCTTCATAAAGCTGGGCGTACTGCGGGAACCCTGCGGCTCGGAGCCAGGTACAGGCCTCTTTGGCTTCGATCTCTGCAGAGGGGGAAAGAATGAAACCAGGAGAGGCCGTTAGGTGTTTAATCCGTCTCAGCTACAAACATGATCAATTCACACATAGAGCCGAGCAGCTGTTTGGCACGTTGGCTGTTTGGCCCTTCCACACTTCTAGCGTGTCTCTAAAAGCGAACCCCTGGAAATTATAAGCCATCTCCCGCTCGACGTTTCTTCTCGCACATAAACCTAAAGCAGCAGTGGAACGCAGCTGTCTTTCAAATTGTGTTAACCCCCTCAATCCCACACCCTCTTCGCAACCAAAATGTGTGTCATATAAGCTTCCCATCCGAGCAGGCAGGGCATGGTTTCAACTGTTCACAGCCTCCCTGAGAAAATGTCTGTTTGGAGTCTTTTCCAGTCAAAAATTTTGAAGAGATCTAAAGAGCAGTCAAGACGCATGAAGAGCAACATTCTTCAGCAAGTGCGAATCAATCAGTCAAGCACAACTGAAACACTTCTTGTTTGACAAACTCCACCACAATTCCCTTTAAATACAAGTTGTGAGATGTGGGCTTGTTAGGCCAACTACTGGCAAAATGTTGGAGGCACGGTGATGTCTCCCAATTACCCGTGAAAGCCCTTTAGCTGACATATGGCAAATGGCTGCAAACACCCCGGCCGCCTCAATTGCACCCTTGCAGACAGCAGTGGAGACAAGACAGACGGAGACATGTCTCCAGGGCCTAACAGAGCTTAATTTACAATGTCCTCTTTAGTGGACTGACAGCGAGTACATCTGCAGCAAAACCTTGAGAAAGACTTGTAAACCGAAACCAGAGGAACAAAGGCAGGAAGAGACACTGGTTGACCACTGATAAAACAACGAAAGATAAGATGGACTGCGAAATGCAAAACTAAACTATTTACTACTTTTCTTAATTCATGAAAGTTCGTGTATAGGGGCTGCAATTCAGGCTGGACTTTTTCGGGATCTCGGTATCAATTTCAACAAACCTTGAGGTCAGGCTGCTCTGATCATGTACTTTACACTTTAATGGGGAAATGTGAGACTGAGCGTGGCTGAGATAATAGTTAAGAGATGTGGGGTAGTTTATTTTATCTACTCTGAAACACTGGTTGGGCAGTTCCACCTCATTTTGAGACATAATTGCAACCAGTAATGGGTCTTTTTGTTTCTTGAGCACAAACACAGGAGCAGGACAAAAGACTCAAACTGAAAGGGTAGGAGTACTCCAGTATTTTATTGAGGAGCAGCAGAGATAATTACATAAATGTGCAATGGAAAAAGAAAAACAAGTAGGAGTTAAACCACTGGGAATTGACTGGACATCACAGGCGGAAAGGTAACCAAGGCTGTTAGTAGAAGGCAACCGCTGTAAAGGGACTGGAGTCAGCCATATACAAGCATTTACATACCAACAACAAGCCTAGACGGCAGACAAACCCACTAACAACAAGGTGTGACACGACCAGGGTAGGGTCTCGCTCTGCTACCACAACAAACCGACACCAGAATGCACCCAACATATTAGCATCTTTGTTTTCATGCTATCTCTGCTATCTTTTCCCAGTCAGAAGCCCAATTTGTCCATGCAGACAGTGAGAAAAAAAAGCTACGTGCTTGGTGGTTTGCTAAAGCCAGTATTTTTGGAATGAAGTGAACCAAGAGGAACATCGAAACCAAAGGGTATTTATACCAACATTCTTGGAAGCCAGTGCTGCACAGGGCAAGAGATTTTTTCTTTCTGTTCGCTTGTGTATTCGGATGTATGCACATGCAAGTCTTTGACTGTTTGCAGAGACCAACTTCATGTTTAGAGAAGCACTACTCAAAAGATGGAAAGACAGCAATTGACATGCAAATTAGACAGAGAGACACACAACTATTAGAGACATGTGGAAACGATAGACCCAATCTATCTTGAGTGAATGCCAAATGTACAGACATTGCAATCGAATACTTGGCACTGCAATGCATTCCATCTCCATTCTGTAGGATAGCAACGACTTTTTGCTCAATCTTTTGGCTGTCGAGATTGGACAGTGGCATTTTGGTACATACAACCCAAGTGAGGGCTGAAAAAAAATTGCTCGCCAATACACATCAGATTCATATTTGCAATTTTTATTCCTCTGGTCAAACATCTCCATCCAGCCCCACCTATTAAGCCCAAACCAGGGAAATACCTCACTTCCTCTTCCTGCTTTCCTCACAGGAAGAAAGCTGAAGGGTGCTGAAGTAGCTGCTGACCACCCCAATGAAACGCCCTGCCTGCATTTGTTTCTGGCCAAATAATAAGTGGGGAAGTCAGTAAAGACAATCACTGGCTTCGGTGAGTACGTGTACGACCTGCCAAACATCCTTTCAGTCGAAAATTAAAACAAAAGCCACCTCCCACATGTATAACATATAATACTAGGTTCAGTCATCGCCTATGACAAGCACGCAAAAAACAAACAAACAACTGAATGAAAACTTATGGTAGGTCAGGACAATGATCAAAATTCAAAGATAGCTAAATACTATATATCCTTGGAAACCATGCAGTAAACCTGCAGTTTAACGCACATTTAGGAAGTGTTTTAGAGAGGCTTAAAGACCAGATCCTTTGCTTGTTAGATATTGTTCAGGTATCAATAAGGACCTTAAAAGAAGTCAAGTCAACAATAAAATACACGCACAAATAGTTGAAACATTTCAACTTCTGCTATTGCCAGCAATAACATACTGGCACAATATAAGTGTACAACTGGCCGGCTGTAAACTTTAAGCATCTGTTAAATGTATTCCTCTTCTGTTCACTCGTTAGCAACACTGGTTCGAGTTGGCCTGGCTTGTGAACAGAACACATTTAAAAGCCGGATAAGTTGATATCTAAATTGAGTACAGACAACACCAGAACTCCTTATCCAAAGGCCAGATGGGATTTTCAAAACCAGACACAGACACAAATGGGTATGTGGCTTAGATTGGGGCAGTTTCATTGGCAAAAAAAAAAAAAGAGAGAAAGAAAGAAAATCACATTCTCTGAGCTAGATGGCAACGATAGCATCACATTAACCCTTGATGGAAAAACAAAACAAAACAAATAAAAATTGAGACACCTGCCTTCCCAGTGGGAACGCAATTGGAGAGTGATTTTTAGCAGATGGGTAAGCATAGCTAATAGGACAAAAGCCAACACTAATAGAGATTTTATATGGATCAAAAGGGAGCTTTACCCTGGAGTTTGGCCAAACCCCAAAACCTAGCACAGCCAGACCGCATTGAGCTTCTCCCAGCGCTGAGCAACATCTAAAATTATCCACCATGGGTTTTGCTTTTTTTTTCTGCCTTCACCTTCTTCTCCTCGGCTCTCAAATCTACTCTGCCCTTCTCCTCTCTCCTTTCCTGCGACAGGAAGTTCTCACAATTGCCGACTAAAGTGACCGTCCACTGCAGGAGGCAACAGGGACCAGCTTGGCCGAGTTTGAATGCTCAGCTCCGGCGGGACTTTGTCAACAGCCAGCAAACAAAGGATGCTGCTCCCCACCTCAAAGTCTCTGCTACATAAACGGCAAACTGGAGGTCACGAAGCTGAATACAGTAATCACTGAGGTTGTGTCTTTGAAGTGGGCAGATAGAAAAGAATGCTTGACTAACAGCCGGTGTGAATTTAGTTAGCTTATCTGGAGTTACCCGATCTTCGCCAGGTCTCAAAGAGCCGCTTAGAACAAAACCAAAAATCCAGATGTAGGATCCTTATCAACTTTGAGTGGGTCGTTTTGAAGGAGATGCAAAGTGGCTCTCGACAGGTGATTTGATGAAGCCAGCCAGATATGCATAAATCAGGAATAA
Organism: Thamnaconus septentrionalis; assembly: GCA_009823395.1. Taxonomy (NCBI): domain Eukaryota; kingdom Metazoa; phylum Chordata; class Actinopteri; order Tetraodontiformes; family Monacanthidae; genus Thamnaconus; species Thamnaconus septentrionalis. The sequence continues at coordinate 6,448,501 of CM020501.1, read as the reverse complement.
TCTACAAAAGCAGAGCTTCGAGACTAAAAGATGCTGGCGTTTATCCTGTAAGAACTTGACCAAACAGTTCCAACAGAAACCCAATAAAATTAACTTTTCACTCTCATCCCGAGGTTTATGTATAGTTTTTCCAAGGGTTTCCCCAGAACACCTGAAAATACGTTTTTCGGACCACTGCAAAATCCCTTCAACACTCCACTGGAATGTGAAGATTAGCTATGACAGATTTAGTTTCTGATGGGTGTTAGGTTTTGTGATTCCACCCCTGAGACAGCTGGCGTTCCCTGAGAGAGTATGGCTGCTAGCTGAGCGAGGCCACGCCAGGAATATCGCCATCTGGCCAGCCTCAAGCCATGCCCTGTTGACACAAACGCACACATGAAAGAATAATGGGGTTACTGGCGTGGCCCATTTCAAGTTATCCGCCACCACTCGGAGCAGGCACGAACCCACGGACACATGTGCGTGCAAAAACAAACAGCTGGCCCGCATGGATCATCCCGGAGCTCACCCCCGGACCCCCCGACGAAAGATTTATGCTCACACAGAGGGTCCCAGTCGTGGATCGGGTGACCGTGGGTATTCAAGAGCCTCTGATAATCTTTCCACAGCCAGATAACAGCCTACCTGCCTGGGCCGGAGAGATAATATCTTTTCATAAACAGGTCTCACGAAAGCAGGAGCATCTTTCCGTGGGTGGGGGGAGGTAAGAGCAAAAATGGCGTCTTCTCACAGGGCCGATGGGAATCTTTCAGATAAGGCCCCCAGTCACTTCCTGTCTCATAAAGTGTGCAGTCTGTTTGCTCTATCTACCATCTTCCAGCACAACCCTAAAAGAGCCAAACGCTCCTCAATACCTTTCCACGTCTGCAACACAAATAATCAGTCATAACCAACCGCCAGTGGCACGTTTCTCTCAATTCTAATAAACTCTCTGCAGTTACAACAGGTTAATGAACAAGGCGTGTGGACGTGTGGCTGTGCGAACATTTGCAATCACCAAAGGTAATGTTCATCCAGATTTCATCACCACGACTCCGGGCAGCTGCTCTTATTGGTTCAACGCTCCCAAGTGCTGCGACTCTGCCTTTCTCGTGCTCATATCTGCACCAGAGCCGAGGTTACTGATAAGGGTGAAATGTGTCAGAATTTACAGTTAAGAACAGTAAAAAAAAAGCCCAACAAACCAAGTTAGGAACTGCACGCACTCAAACCGGATTTATACCAGCTTTGCTCCACTACATAGGCAGCTCTACCGACACCCTCTGAGCAAAAGGTCGGCAGCTAAGCGCATGGCAGTTTAGAGAGAGGAAGAAAGAAAGAAAGAAAGAAAGAAAGAAAGAAAGAAAGAAAGAAAGAAAACAGCTAGAGGGACACTGAGATGGCAGAAACGTCGCGGACTGGTACCACAATATAGAAGGACATTGAATGCAACTTAGGGCTAAACATTCCAGCTTAGGACCTTCATGCATCACAGCCTTGAAGTGGCTGGCTCGTCTGCTGGTGGCGCTGGACTCTACGCATCAAATAATAATCATTAAAAAACACACAGCAACAACAACTTTAAGATGGTGTTGGGACGGATTTGTGATAAGACTGGGAAATGAATTCTAATGAATCCTAGCTGAGGAAGAGCAGTGACTGGAGACGCGGAGTTATGCGCAAAGAGCGGAGATTTCTATCTGACAGCCCGCAGCAACATCGGCACAGACGAGTCTGATCGTTTGGCTTCAAGGTAAGAAAAGAAATACATGCGAACCCCAAAGACATGGTCTTCCTGAGCTTTAGTCACACGCGCACGTACACAAGTTGAGAAGACACAACTTAAAACGGAATGGAACAATTTTCATTCAGAAACGTGTAAAAAAAATAAATAATAAAATAGAGAGAGAGAGAGAGAGAGAGAGAGAGAGAGAGAGAGAGAGAGAGAGAGAGATGTAACAGCTCCGTGAGCAACTTACGAGTCAGAATCATTTTATCAAGGTTCCGGACAAGCTCTCCGCCGCTCCTCCGTTAAAGCGAAGCCCGCATGATAATAAATCCAGCGTGGTTGGAACGACACGGTCAGCCGCGGAGGTCCTCGCTCCGCAGCGCGGCCCGGTGTAAATCCATGTTTTACGGTTCTCGGACTGCGACAGATTGAAAAGAAAAACAAAATCTCTTCCCCCCCGCCTCAAAGCAAAAAGTCTTGGATAGCCGGCGCGACGCGGCGGCTCCTTGAATGAAGCGGTCCGCGACAGGAGTGTGAATGGAGAGCAGCGGCGGTGTGATTCAGGCTTTAGGAATGGGTGACTGTGCCGTGGCTCCGCCCCCACCTCTCCCCTCTCCCCAGCAGCCAGAGCCGCCCCTGCTGCTGCTGCTGCTGCTGCTGCCCACCTGATAAGGAGCAGGATACCCTCAAATCTTATTACAGGGGGGATGGAGGGGGTATGTAGTTTGTATCTGCTGAATTAATCGACCCACCCTCCCCACGATACACGAAGCTATCAGAGTGTGATGCAGCTCAGGCATTTTTTTTTGGACCTCTTCTTCTTTTTTCTATTGATATTGATTTAATTATTGCTTGTTTATTCCCCTTTGGACACCGCAGCTTATCTTACTCGCACAAGTGTTGTAAGGGCAATTAAAAAGAAACATCTCACACCCAAAGCGATCAATGATTTACTTGATTTACCACCTATACCTCCTACCTCTGCTGCTATAGTAAGAAGCAGTGGACTCGGGCACGTGGCATGGTGGCTAGTATTATTCGTATTATTTATATTCATATGATTCAATTACACTGGAGCAGTGTCAGAAATCTTTCCTTGGCATGGCCAGGGTGAGATCATGACTCGCTGGAGTGCAATTAGTAGATACATGAAATATCTGCATAACTGTTTTCGGTCGGCCTTTCATCACACCTATAAATGAGAGAACAGGAAGTCTTCACAAATGTTAAATATTAATAATAATAGACATATATCAGCTTGTTCCAAGGGTGGTGCCGGAGAATCTCAATTTTGAGGGCGATACAGCCTTTAAACTTGTCCCTCAACTTGACGTTCTGAGAATCGGGACAGCACTTGCACTTCGCGGGAGCGCACATTTTTGAGATTGAGGGTTGAGATTGAGGGTTAAGGGAGGAATTGGAATTCACCCTTAATGTCACATTAAATTTCTTCTTTTGAGTGTCTTGTTTGCCCAAAAACAGAATTCAGACCAATCATCAAGTCAGAAATATTTGAAAAGAAAAGATACTGTGCATCAATCAACAAAAGTGTGACTTGAGATGCGGTAGTATGGAAGTGTAAGGCCTTGTGACAAACTGTCGCCCCACTGTATGGTGACCACGGCCACCACCTAGCTCCGCCCCTGCACTGGAGCCAAGGGAGAGACGCTGCATTGTGACGTGGGATTAGTCAGACAGTAGTGCAGTGAAAAGAGCAGTTGCAGGTATGGTAATGCCCTTCAGCCCTGCCCCTGACCAGAGAGAGCATGACACACCACCACCTACAGCCAGGCAGACTACACACTGCCACACACTTTGTATTGCAGGAAAGATTCCAGGAAGTCTCAAAGTTATTGCTTTTGTAACGTGTGGCCAGAATTTGCGTCATAATATAGTTGAGTTCCTTCCATGAAGTTTTCATTTCTGTACCACCAGCCTCTCTTTGCTTACACTAGTAAGGCAAGTTGTTGCCCTGTAGATATGTCTCGGATTTGGTGCTTGTGATGGTCACATGTGAGGACAACAAGCAGTTGTTTTTTCTCCTTCTTCTTCTTCTTCTTCTTCTTCTTCTTCTTCTTCCCCCCGATTAAAACCTCATCCACAGTTGTTGAACAACAGTGTTCTCTGTTATTACCATGGTAACATGCAGGCTCCGAGGTGGTGCACAAAGGGAAGCCAGACAAATCATCGTTTGGGAAGGAAAATCGTGTAATCCTTTCACTGCGAGTGGGAAAAAATGATGCAGAAAATCCTGGCTGGGCGTGCAGCCCTGTTGTTGGCTGGAAGACAGTCCCAGCTGAGCGAGGAGTCACTAGTGACTCAGTCAGAAGAGCTGCCGCCAGAGGGTAAAGTGGACAAAAACGTGACTTTTTATCTTGCTGCTGGTTTTGTGGGAAGGAGGGGATCATTAGCTGTATTTGGTGTAATAAAGCGCCACTTCGTAAACAGTCCCTCAGCTTTAGACACAACTACTGTCCCGCTTAACTGCTGGGAACCTCACGCAATGGCTAAATACATAACGCACATACTTAGCATTGTTTCTTCAACTTGATGGCATTAGAACTAATCTTATAAGAGATGCCTGGAAACACAATTTTGAGCTGATGACGTATGCCAGCACTCTGTGACGGGAAATACCTGTTACCTCTGCTTACAGTCTCGGAGACTGTTAAATCTGAGTAAGTATGGTGGATTTTCACATGCTTTACACTCGTAAATTGGTGTTGACGGTAATTTTATGCAGTGCTTTCATACGGGCCTAAAATCCCAAGAAAGTCTATTCAGATTTTTGTTTACGGGCTTTAATCATAGTTTTCACACTATCATTACGTGCATCATTTTCCATACATCACTTCATTACACGCATGATATACCTCTTCTTTAAGATCCATTCTCTCTGAATTTCAGAATTTGGCTGTGCATGATTTTTTTGGGGGGAGGAATGAATTCCAGTGAGAGCTAAAGTCAGTCAGCATTTATACAGAAGAAGGCCGTGTTTCCACAACAAATCTGCTACTTTCCACCATCTTTTTTGACTTACAGTGAAAAATGCAAAGATAATGAGGCTCCGCTTTATGATTTGGATAGTAATTTTGAGAGGCGTGACGAGAAATGGCGTTAAGTGTTGTGTTTAACTTTGGCAGAAAGCTGCGTTTTGTAAGCTATGCAATAAACTGACAATAACAATCATTTGCTGCTTCTTTTAAGTGGAAAACTGGAAGACTTGTTGTATGACTGCCAAGTTAAATAGCTCACAAACACTCCAACGACTGCATTTATTCATCGGTAAAATTAGCAAATTTAAAAAAAAGTTACTGACTTGTGATTTAAGATTGCATTAAAAAACAAACAAAAAACAACACTGGAAAAAAAACAGGATTTTCATGTTTTTTTGCTTTACTTGCTCCCTCCATTTATGCAGGTGCAGGTTGTGTGTAAATCGTGGAGGTGAAATAATTTGAGCAAACAACCAAATCAAAAGCAGCATGAAGAACAGTATGCAGTCCAAAACGGCATTCCAAACATCCCAAGTTAAGAAGATACAACAGATAAGACGCACAGCACCTACAACAACAAAACCAATAAAATCAGTGTCACGTAAGACAATTAAGCCATAAAATCAGATCTAATTACACAAAAATGTGATATTAAGAAAGAGCGTGTTGCTGTGTGTTTGTGTGTGTGTGTGTGTGTGTGTGTGTGTGTGTGTGTGTGTGTGTGTGTGAAAGACAGAGAGATAGAGGGAGAGAGAAGCAAAGGGAGGAAGGAGAGATGAAGAGAGATTACCAAACAAGGCCAAATCCCCCAGCCACAAAACGCGACCACCCAGAGGCTGTACCCAAAACCCCAACCCCAAAGCTGCTCTCTGCCGAGTTGGGTCAACAACCCACGCACTCCCGAGTTGTTTTGTGGTGACAGCTACACAATAATGCTGGCAATTGTTGATGAATGTGTGTGGTAAAGTGCAAGAGATCAGACACGCAGACTGTTGCCGCTGCCAGTTGCTCTGGGGCAAATGACTGTCTCTCTTTGGAGCGTCTACATTTTTCAGTCATCAAAGCCTGTCAGAGTCAGGCGCTTGTTTGGCTTATGATTCAGATAGAGATCAAATATACAGCGGCATAATGAGAGCTTTGGACAAAAGGCAGGAAATGAGGAGATGCATCGTCGTTGCAGCAGGCAGACACACGGGATTAAGCCGGCATTTAAAGTAACTTGCTTCAGAAAGGGAATGTAAATAAACACCTTTGAGGCGCATCAAATAGGAAGTTCGACGGGCTTATCTTGCGAGTCATAATATGTCTCGTTCACATTACAGTGATGACTTTTTTCAAGAAAAATTACTCCAAGCGTTAAAACTTCAATAAATCACAGCAGCAGATATTGAATTGGAATAAAAAAGGCGCTACTGTGTCTGTGTCTCACTGACCTGCTGCTGCTGGTCTGCTTGGCTGAAGCTACTGCTGTTGGCTGTAAACTTTACAACATCACCTCCGACCCTGACGCGCAGATTGTGGGGCTGAGATGGGAACATTTTTAGAGAAAGTTGGATTAATAATGGCGGCAGAAGCAGAGGTCGACGTTAAGCGAGGAGCTACATGACCCCCTGGCCACCACCAAAAAAAGGGGGCAACGTGTGTTAGATGAAAGATTTCCGACCCGCCGTTGTGAGCTGTCCTCTGGGCTCGCCTCGGGGTTTACGTTCCCTACTTTTACCGGCCCTAACCCCAAACGGGGACGGGGGCAGGTGAGGGTCAGCGGACGGACGCGTCACTCCAACACACTCACATGCACCCAAGGCCATGTCAACAAAGAGATAACCAATGACAAAGGTCACAGTGGCCGTGATAGATTGGCGGCAATATTGTAAGGGTTGTGTGTTTTTTTTCGTATGTGGGAAAATGTCATTTTTAATGAGAATAATTCTGATTTAAAATACTTTACCTGTAAGCGTCAGCTGCACTCTTTACATGCCGTGTGATCTGAGGCTGTAATAATGGAATCACACCACTGGTGAACAAGATGGAGAAATAACATCTCTTTGTGTGGTCGTTGTCCTTATTTTTATGCTTGTCGTGATTAAGCAACAGCTTGATAACAGATCGCTCTTTCACAAGGCGCTGAGTGAAAGAGGTCGAGCCCACGAGGGCTGCTTTTATGATTGCAAATTTACTTTCATTGTTCAACCTTTACTGTCCCTTTCGTCCACACAAGACCAGAAAGTTGCAGATGATGAGCCGCAGATAAGACTGATGGGCGAAGGGCGGTGCCTCTTAAAATTCCCAGACTTAGAATGCCTGCAATTCCTCTGTGTAGAGTTCTGTGGACTGGTGGAGTGAATAATGACTGATGTATGTACAGAAAGACAGCAGCTATAACCCTTGGCTACTTAGCAATCGACTCATTTTTGGGCCATTTTCAGTAAAGTTTATAAGAGGTTTTTTTTTTCTTCTGCCTCGGGCTTTCACACTAATTAGAATCTGAATGTTTAACACCTGTCATAAAGATGCTTGTCACTGCCACAGCATAGGCCAAGACGCTATAACAAATGTGAAGAAGAACATTTAGATGTCTTATAATATAATTCCATTCATTAAAGACACAATTTATATTATATCGCTCAAGGATGTCACAGTTTTGCACTCTGCACACATAAAAACAAACCGGCTCCCTGCGCATCCTTAATGGAATCCACTGTACAGAGGAATCTGTCATCATCCCGAAACTGAAAAAAAACAAGGTGATGGATGTAGCACGCCACCATCATGACTTTGTGGGCAATGTCCAGTGTTGACCAGGCTGTGTTGTTACCATCGAGCACTTGTTTGATGGGAAGTGGGAAGTGGGAAGTGAGCAACGGTTTTGAAGGACTGACATGCAGTGACATGATGGTGCGGATGCTGTGTCCTGCACATAATGAGCCCGAGAACAACACACACTCTAGATGTCATGCGCTGCTAGTCCTATTGCAGAAATGTTTCTTTCTCCTGAAGTCCACTCTCAAACGCGACCTTGGGGCTTGTGCTTTGCCCGGCGGTGAGGTATCTGCACTGTCCTTGAAACGTTTTAGCGTCCAATTACAAATAATAGCGTGCGTGAAGGAGGGAGGGAGGGAGAGAGAGACGGGGAGGGGGGAGCAGTTAGACAGAGGAGGGAAGGGAATAATCTTTTCATAACAGGAATCTCCAGAAATAGCTTATCCATGGACGGGGGGATCAGCCCAATAAGACACTGATTAGGGGGCAGGGAGCGGGGTTAGAGAGCGAGGGAGAGAGAGAGCATATTCTTGCACACACACAATGGCGGAGAGGAAGTGCGAGGAGACACAGGCTCGGCGCGGCACACACACAAACACACACACAAACAAAGGAAGTGTGAAGCAGACAAGCAGACCAAATGCCTCGCCGACACCCTCTCCGGGCTTTGATGGACTGACGGCCATCACAATAGGACGCAGGAGCCCCGCCACACAAACAGACGCACACCAGGCGCATGTGCTCGCGCATGCACTCACATACACGCACACAAACAGTGAGTGAGGGAGTTTGTGCGATGACTATTTGTGGCAGAGAGATTTAAAAAAGATGTCATAGTTTGGGCGACCAGTTATTAGTCTTGTTGCTCACTAGTGTGAGGGTCCATCTTATCGGCAATAGTACCAGTTAGTGAATGGCAATGAAACTAGGCAATGATAAAAAATAGTTTAGAGAACAAAGCTGTGAACTATGTAAATCAGTGTTGTAGTTTGATCGGTTTGTTTTGTTCACAGACGTGCACACTTTTGGAAAGAGGTGTCAGCCTTAGGGGAGCGATTTCTTATAGGCTGCATAACGTTTCACTTTCAAGCGCTCTCTCATGATGACAGGTAGCTGCTCCCTCAAAATAAGGATTATTGTAAAGAAGAAAGTAAAGGCAAAATTATAGACAGTGAAGAAACTGTACACATTATTTTCTGCTGCAGCTGCCCGTGGCATGCCATTAGTACACAGGCGGATGGACGCATTTCTCATCACCTCTTAAAGAAAAAAAACAACATTCTTTTAAATCTGACACCTGAAGCGATTTAACGTCTCCATCGTATAGAAACGCAAACCACTGTTGTACTTTCATGAACTGTAAACATTTGCAAGGGTTCGCCATCCGTGGGTTAAACCAACAAAAAGCCATGGAATTCTTGGCTTCAGCCCTCAACCTTGGATTTGGTCACAATGGCAGAGTGACTTAGCGGTCGACAGTGGCGTGCGAATGGCAAAGCAAACAGCGTATAAGTGCGCCAGCACACGTCGTAACACACACACACACACACACACACACACACACACACACACACACACACACACACACACACTCCAACTCCAACTCCAACTCAACTTTATTGTCAAACATCACACATATACTGGACATGTGTCACGGATGAAATTTCAGTCCTCACAGACCCACGGTGCAATAGAAAAAATAAAACATGATAAAATAAAACAACAAAATTAAATTAAAATAAGCAAAGACAAGGCAGGGGACAACACTTGTTGGTATAATAAATTACTATAAACTTAACTAAAACTAAACTAAGCTAAACTATACAAAGTATTTACATTAAGGTGAGGTAGTGCGTGTAGTGCAGATATGGTGAGGTAGTCTGTGTGTGTGTGTGTGGGGGTCACCTACAATCCTGATGGCTTTGCAGGTGAGGCGAGTGTTGTAGATGTCCAGAAGGGAAGGGAGAGAGACACCAATGATCCTCTGAGCTGCATCCACGATGCGCTGCAGAGTCTTGTGGACAGTTTTGTCCACGTTCAGACAGAGATTGTTCTCCTTGCACCACATGGCCAGACGACTCACTTCGTTCCTGTAGGCCGTCTCATCACCGTTGCTGATACGACCTATCACAGTTGTGTCATCCGCAAACTTAATGAAAAGGTTAGAGCTGAATGACGGTGTGCAACACACACACACACACACACACACACACACATAGAGGCAAGAGATAAGTGCACAAGGAGAGACGCACAGCAATCTTTGAATCAACCTCATTTGACATTCTCCCCTTGATTGGGGAATTTATAGCAATATCTCTTTAATCATTCTTCTGCATGAAACCGTTCATGGAACTGATAGTTATTGGGTAAGAAGTGGGGAGTCGCCATTTAAGTGCATGGTCGACCACAAAACACCTCATTTTTATGTCCTTGGTCTGCAGAGGAAGTGACCTAAGGCGCAATCTCTTCCCAGAAACGCTGGTTTGGGAATTAAATCTGTTCCTTTTTAACCACCGCACCACTTGTTGCTGGTTGATCACGTTTAAAGTGCTCTTTACACTGGTTCGTACCAAACGCTGGCATTTATTGGACATGACGTCCGATTTTTTTCCCCTGTACCTCAGCAACAGTGCTGATGGTTGGAACGAAGCGGAGAGCACGCTACTTCAGTGAAGACTCTTTTCTCCATTGCGCCACAAAAACAGGAGGATTAATGAACTCCAGGGCCAGAACTCTGATGGGGAGGTCTGAAGAGAGTTTGGAAAAAATAGGAGTAACTAAGATGAGGTTTATTGGTTTGAAAAAGCAGAGCTCAATGTTATAATGCCATACAATGCAATAATCCAGATAATGAAGCGGAACGCATATATTCTCACAGACTCTGTATTGTTGCTCATATCTTTCTTATTAGTCATGCATGGGGGAATCAGATTAGTGATAGTTGGCTTTAGGGGGTAGCCCAGTTAGAGATTTGAACCAGAAGGACATATATAGAGGTTTCATTGGGACAGTGAGGCGCTGAGCTAAGAAAAACGTTGATGTCAAAAGCTAAACTTACAGTGTTTGTTTTTGGACACCTTGTGCATTTGTGATGTATTTTTATTGAGCTACAAATCAGTTTCAAGTCTCCAAGTGCAGGTTATTTTAGTGCAGTCACCGTTTATCCTCATGCTACACGTGCACTTTTCCGTCCAGCTCAGAACTGGAGCAAGATGACGTCCCCTGTAACATATCCATAGTACTAGAACTTCTTATTTTGCCTGAACAAAAAATAACAAAAAAAAAAATCAGTTAAATTTTTTGAAAGCAAAGAAAATTCTACTGTGTCTGTTATGAATGTAAAATTGTTTTTTATTAATTTTTGTTAATAGACATAAATAAATAAATGAATATACACGCATAAATGTGTGTGTGTGTGTGTGTGTGTGTGTGCGCTTGTGTTTGACCAGTTCTCATTTACCATGAAAGAATAAGAGGCAGCGATAAAACAGTAAGTAAGGGCATGAAGTTAGACGTAGAAACAGATAATACGATTATGCATCAGGTCTTGCCATTCCTAAGAAAGCAATAACGGCAACATGTTACGGAGACACATATTGAAAAGGTAAATGGCTAAAAACAAGTGTAACATTTTTTTAATGATTATTTTGATGAGAATTAGCAAAGCTTTAAGGTCTGCTGTGCGAGAGCCGCAGTGTTTCTTCTGCAAGTGCTTGATCGCTGCCTTTATTTCCTCTGCTAACGCTCGTAAATAACAACATTTTATAGAAAGGCCCAGATGTAACTCCTTGCCCAATGCTTGCGAAACAAGCTGCTCATGATTTACCCCTGCAGGCTCCAGCGCTGGAGAAATCACATTTCAACACATAAAGACTTACTGTGTGTGCGACCACATTTTAAGGGCGTGGGGGTTGGAGGGGGCTGCATGGGAAACTGAGTGAATAGTTGGTAAGTGGCTAATGATGCCAAGCATATGGCTGAGAAAATGAACACGCGGCGGCGTCTTGAGTCGCTGGAATTTTCCAGAATTCCGAAAGCGAAGCGGTGGAACGAGAAGCAACGACTGTTTTGAAACAACAGCTTGAGCGCCGCACGCCTTCTAACCGCACAGCACGTGTGCTCGCGGCTCGTATCGTCATAACTAATATGTCATCGCGTTATGTATGACTGAAATGTTCCTCCAACTGCCACCAAAGTGGTGTTTCTCATTAGGGGCAAAGAGTTCTGCGAACTCTCCCAGCCAAGTGTTAATACTTTGCGGCTTTGGCTCTCTTTAGCGCCCTATGACTTGGCGACTGTCAGATTGATCTCATTTTTGGAGCGGGGGTTCAAATCCTTGAGCTCACTGTGCGACGTCAAAAAGAAGCCGGCCAGATTTCTACACAAGAATCTTAACAAGTCCCCCGACAAGACGTGAACGATGCTGAAAGGGCCTACTTGCGTGAGCCACGAGTTTGATTCACTTTGTTAACTGCAACCTTTGAGCTTTTTCATAGCTACCACATGCGCATCCCAAGGCTCGGCCATGTGATTTTTACCTCGGCGGGGCGATGACAGCCTCTTAAAGACGCAGTTATTCTCGCGCTGAGATATCATGACAGCAGCCCCAGAGAATGTACAGTCTGTCTGTTGATACTACGTGACATCATCACAAGAAAGGAGGAGGCTTGGCGCACGGCTGGAAGAGCGGGCACGGGTGTCCGACATTTTTCCAGCTACCTTTCAGCGGAGATAAATCACGGGACTCTCAGCGCAGAGGGAGGACCGGAGCGGAGGTGAATCCAGTATCTGGATAGGGCGGCAGCCGAAGGGAGGGACGTGTCGAAGGAGCGCACGTGCATGTGTTTTGGCCCGTGTTTTCCTATGCTCGTGGTAAACTATTTGCCCCATATATACCCCGTTGGTTCCGCACGGCATACCAAGGTGTCGGATAGCGCTGCTGACAATGGAAAGTGCATAATTCTGTCCTGCCTCGCCACTTTCTTTCCTGTTTTCGCAGTTTGGTCACGGCAAAAAGAGCGAATTCCGAGCCACCATATGTCTATCCTCTCCCTCCCGCGCAGGATCGGCCAGCGAGACAAGACAGGAAGTTGGCGCTCCAGCCTTTCCCCCGCCTCGCCCCCGATCTGCGACCTCCTCTGAACCCTGACCTCCAGTGAGCGCACGTGACGTACTGAAGAGGCCTGTCATGACGAACACAAACCAGGCTCAGGAGGAAGATTACCACTGATCCACAGGTTCTTCTGCAAAAGTGCAGTAGGCAGGTCTTGATGTTCAGGGATTAGAGACCACCTCGTCCCAGCTTCTGCGTGAAGGGTTGGGGTTGGTTTGACCTTCACATCACTTCGCATTGACATTGCCATAACTGTGTGTTACATTAACGCTCAGCTCAAACTTCATCGTTTATTGTATCACTGCAGGCTGTCCTGCTCTTTCATTCTGAGAGACAGACTGGGTACATGCATTTCTGTATGTATTGTATTTTTGTTTGCTTTTAATTGTCTATTTTTTGAAAATTGTTTTGCTCCAAGATCAGCAAAACATTGTTCTTGTATATGTAAAATCATTATATCTTATACATAAATTCTGATTCATGGAAGACGGGGGCACAACAGCCGATTTAAAAGAGTTTTGTTACAGAGAAGTTACACAAAAAATAAGACCTACATTCTCTGAGTCGTAAAATGCCGATTGGCTATGCTGTGCGAATACAGCCTGTAAAACTGTTTACCTGACAAAACAGGCCGGAGCAGCGCCTCTGTCACCTGAGCCGCCTCTACTTTTCTTTTCCCTCCTCGCAGGAAAAACAGGTGAGATCAAAGTGCTTCTTCTGCAAGGCCCCTTTCCTCCCCTTCACCTCCGGGCTGACAAATTACAGCAGGAAAGGTGGCCATCAGCCAGTGGATATTAACTAATTCCTCATGTGACAACCTTGACCTACTAAACTGGAGATGGGCATGAGACGTGCAAGACAAATGCCTCACACGTGCAGGGCAAGGGGCCTCACGCTTGAAGGAGTTTTTTTTTTCCCTTGAGTAAAACAGAGCAGAGAAAAAGCTATGCTTCATATGCATTGTAGTTTTAGAGGAATGCCTCATATGCAACGGCAAGGAGGTTTTCTTTATGTTACTAGGACTAAAAGACAAAATTAAATGCTTTTCCTAATGCAGGGATGACGCAAATCGACTAGGCGGGAATCTGAGGAATCTGGTGCATTAGGTTAAATGCAAATAAACAGAGCAAAGTTTGTGAATGTTTGCGTTGTGGATCCAGCACCACGGTAGGTATGCGGCGCAAAGAAACACGTTATTTATACGCCTCGGCCAGTTCCAGCCTCCTTAAGGAGACCAAGTCATTACCAGGACCCACTGCCCTCTTTAAATCATCTATAGTACACAGTCTGGAGTGCACAGGGTTTTGAAGGGCACGTCCAGTCGAGCTGAAACCATGCCTTGTCCAACTTTCCCCTCTCACTATAGCTCCTTTCACACATGCACACTAACTGTGGACGTTTCGAGAGATTACTCACAAGGATGCATGTATGAACACAAAAATAACTTCTTTTTTTATTTCTTTTTCTGCCAGCGTTACCCGGCCAGCCCCGGTGTTCTGGTCCTGGGGGTCGGATATGAGTCCTGGGTGTGTTATGTTCCTCATTAAAACGGCTAAAACCAGGTGGAACACAAACATCCCGGGGGACACAGAGTCGCCATTAAAGGCCTTTACACACTAGATTTACACAGTGTGAACAAATGCCAATGAGCCAGTTATGATGTGTGTCTGGGACAGACGTCACATCTCGCACAACAACATCAACAACAATGACCTGCTAGCTCTAGTATTGCTAAGCTAGTAGGGTGTTTGCTGTCTGTCTTGTTGTTGTCTTCTTTTGCTGAGGCCCAATATTTGTCAGGGAGCCCACAACTGTCCCGCAGGATTCTGACAGTAGGTTCAAACCATATTTCAGCTCCTCCTCGTCTCTGGCCCTCAAAGTTGTTCGAATGTTGTCCTGTCAAGACATTTTCGCAAGTCGTTCTGTTTTAGCCTTTTTGCCTAGTTTGTTTTGTGCAAAGGGCCTTGAAACTGCACTCAATCAAAGTTCCGCTTAAAACTTTCCTAAAAAAAAAAAAAAAAATCTCCCACAAATAGTATTCCAATCATCCGTACGGCTCAACGGAAAGTGAAGCATAAAATTAATTTTGCAGTTTTTATTCAATACTTAAATGAGGATGAATTATTTGATCACATGAATCAACTGTCAGTAGGAGAATCGGTTCCTTTACTTGACGCCTAAAATAAGTGATTAAATAATGAATAGCATGCATACTCATACTGTATATATAAAAATGCTGACATAGAAAATTTGTCTTCTTAAAGCAGCTGATAGTGTCCATCCATACAATCCAGCAGTGTTGTTGCTGGTCCACCTTTGGGATCACCAGACGCTTTTTGACATGTGTGAACACATCACGTGTAGAGAACTTTCTGATGTCTGCACCATGTGTGGATGAGCTCATCCTAGACATTGGCCTCATCCCGATTTTCCTGATATTCATGACCCAAGTGTCTTTTTCCATTTTGCTGGATAAACGTGTCGTGAACATTGTGGACAATAATGCGTCATCTCTTATTTTCTTGGAGACCAGCAGGGTGCTGATAGGACTTAAGAAAATAATTGCATTTGTCCTTCAGGCTTATTGTCAAAGTCTCCTCTTCTCTGGTTACTTGAATACACTTAGCCCTAATGCCCCGAATCCTCCTTGAACTACTCCTTCACCCTCTTCCCCGACCGTAGACACAGTCAGCTTGTTTACTTTTGCAGCTAATGGACAGCACTGACGTGTTTGTCGGTAGGAACTTGGCTTGATGAACAGGAGCCACAGTCAGATGTGTGACTCCCTCCTCATCCCTCCACTTCTCATCACTCCCGTGGGGATGATAGCTCAGCTCTTGAGTAACGAGGGAGACTAATACTGTCCAGCTGGAGACTGGCAGCAGTGAGAGAACCTCCAAATGCCCAACAGATTGGGGTCTGGCTCTCAGGCTGACCCTTCTCCGTTTACTCTTCTTTCTCAACACAAAGGGAAAGGGTGAGGCGAAAGCTTTTCAGAATGGATAAATCTGAGGGAAAGAAATATGAAAAAACCTGCAACTTGAAAACTCAAAAAGTGAAGTTGTTCCAGTCAGCTGCAATTCACTGCCACTGAATATGCAGATGACTAAAAAAAATGATATAAAAATAATCTCTGTGGATAATTCTTTGACATGTGATATATATATATATATGTTAAAAAAAAACTTGAGAAGCTTGAACGTAATGCCTTCCTATGAGTGGTACCAAATCAAATTTCCATGTCCATTCATGTCACAGGCACTTTTAAGTTGAAGTGTCCCTCAGTTTCAAAATCGAAATGTAAACAGAGGTGAAAGTTGACGTCACTGTTGTCTCTATAACAATGAAGCGGGGACAGCAGCTGTCCCTGTATTTCTTTCGGGACAAAATTCCCCTTTGCGTACTCTCATGAGGTGCAAATGTCCTCGGGGCAGTAGGTTCGGACAGGACAGGCAAGAAGAGGAGAGAGATGAGAGGGTCTGTCGGGTTATTGTGTCTCTGTGTTATTCACCTCCAGGTTAACTCAATCTTCAAGGCAAAGCCATACTCACGAGGCTGCCGGCAGACAGGTTTTCCTAGCTCACGTTTCAGTTTGTGCTTATTGGTAAGAACCACTAAAGTGGTTCACATGACATCTAAATTGCCCCTGCAGACAGACAAGCAAAGGGAGAGAAAGAGAGAGAGAGCAGGAAAAAAAGTAGCCGTGGTGTTTACTGCTCATCGCGTTATGAATGAAAGCTATCTTGAAATGGCCTGAACACAGAGATCCCTGTCAGAGGAGAAAAATAAATAATGGTGAGGTGCTGACCAATTCCTCAGGCGCAATATGGGACAAGGCCTCAGTTTCACAACTTTGGTGTTGGCCTTGGTTGCAACGTTACAGATAAACAGACAAAGGAATGAAGAAGTAGTGGAGGCACTTTGCTGATTTGTGACCCATCACTGGGGGACACCGGGGTCGTCGAAATCGAGGACAAGCTTTATGTTCACTGACCCACTGACTGCAGCCACACACGCACACTCACAAGACACTAAGCCGTCACAGTGACACTTAGCCAACACGCTAATGCGGGGCGCTTGACTGCCTGCATTATTGGCAGCTGTTAAGAGCTGAATGAGGAGGTTGACTGGGACACGCAGGGCGACGACTCTCACCCACCATCCTTGACTTCACCCATTGACAGTGGCCAAGAGGGCGGTGGTCCCTGGGTGACTTAGAGGTGAGAGGTCGAGGTCTGTCAATCCCATGGTGAAACAGACGTTAAAGGGACAGTTCACCCAAAAATGGAGCTTCACCTATTCGTCACTCAGTGTAAGCTCTGGTGACATTTTTCTAATCCTTCGGGAGGATTGCGGAAAGCAATGATATGGACCGATGGAAGCCTATGGACAGGTCTTTTGCAGATCCTGTGGTGTCGCCTATGTATTCAAAAGACTCGACAGTCCAAGTTGGCATCAAACAGCGATGTTCACACTGTGGTTGCAGTGGAAACAAAGTGTAGTGTCCTTGACAGGCTCGTTCTCGTTAGGTGTGGCAGGTTAGTTGATGTGTTACTAGATCCTGCCAAATTCACAAGTGTGAACATAAAACATTGTGTTAGTATTGTTATTTGGAGAGGAATTGGACCTCATGCTGTTTTTATTTTGTTTTTGTTTTTACCAACTGTTTGAAGACAAGGCAACCGTCCATTTCCACTGTGTTGGTGCTGGATGGAATTTCTTTTCTCCATGACATGACATGAGTATGAGTTATGTGGAGATTCACCAGAATTCTACAAGAAAAAAAATGAGCAAAACTTAAGTTTTGGCTCAACTGTCCATTTTTGTGATTTTGTTTGGAATTGCTTGAGTTGTCTGTTGGGTTGAGCGGAGGGAAAAACGGCAACTGTTACGCTACGTCAGTGCAAGACTATTCCAAATTCTAAACTCCAAACAAGCTGTTACAAGGACAGATTTATGGGCGTACCCTTGATGAACTTCATGCCATTTGGTGGAAGTCCAGAACGGCTTGTGATAGATCACCATCGGTCTGACCTGAATGTTTCCTTGAGATTGTTAGAAAAGTTTCTTTTTTCTTTCCTAAATGCCAGAGCTTGAAGCTATATCATAACTCCTTCCTCTCACTCGCCAAACAGTTTTGGCCTCAAACCAAATTCCAGACTACTCATGATGAGACTTTTCTCTGGATGACATTTTGTCAGCCAGCTTATCCATTTGCCACAAATGTTTTGTTTTTAAAGTGCTGTCACTGAATCTCGCGAGAACAATTACAGGCCATAACCGTCACCATTTACGATCCTCTACATCAGATAAATAAACGCCGGGAGAAGACAGCAGTATGGAGAGGTCACTTAGAAAGTTGTCTTCTCTGCAATTTTGCTTTTGTCTGTAATTTGGTTTTAACTGACAATCATTTCAGCTCCTTCCTCATGGAAAGACAAATGTCTGGCAGTGGGGATATCTCTGGCAGAGGAGGCTGACTGACTCTTAAACGGTATTAGCTGACTATCAGTGTTTTTAACACAAATTTAACATGCATTCACGATTTTTGGTCTTCTGATGTAGATTTCTCGTTGCTGTTGTGTAAGACAGGTAATTCAGATGTTTGGTATTGAGGAACAGAGTTAAAACCATCCAGCTTTTTTCAAAACAAAATGTGACAAGAAAGACTTATTGTAATACACAGCCTCTACCATCCTTTCGAGCAGTGGATATTTTTATTCAGAGATTTTGTTGTTTTGTTGATATCAACAGTTTCTATTTCAAAATGGTCTGATAGTTTCAAATATAATGCTTGTCTTTGTCTACTAAATAGAACAACACTGCTCTTAGGACTTGCTTCAAGGCAGTTAAAACCTTTGAAATATGGACAAGGATAACCAACAGTTGTCTAGCGTGCTGGCTGTGAATGGGAATGTTTGTATCTGCAGCATGGAAAGCATTTAATGGGTGCTAAAAGACTTTTCTTGCATATTCTGCCATTATTTCCTTCCAACCTTCCAACATCTTCATCCTGGACTGTCTGTGAAGATAACATCTGTTCTCATCGAGTGACCAATTCAGATCGTCTTGCATACCAACCTTCGGTATAAGTTATTCATGCGAATGCCATTTCCTGTTGCCGCCTGAAATTCTACTACCTTCTTGTCGTCACAAGCCCCTTCTACACAACCTGTGCTAAGCAAGACAGCTGCGTGTCTTTTGTCCCTCACTGTTCTGTATAGCATTACAGAAGTGCAACGACTTTTAAGTTATTTGCTTCCAGTACGGCAATGATGGAAATAACAGAGTCAAATCAAAGCCTGTGTAAAGAAAGTAGTTAGCAAGGCAAACTAAGAATAGATGCACTTTTTGCTGACATATCATGTGTTAGATCCCAACCTTATGATTTGTAAGATGACACAGAAGAAGATAGCAGCTAAGTCAGGGAACACCAAAAGAAAGGCAAAAATAAACTCCTGACTACAGAACCACATGGCTTTTGAGAAAATGGAGCGATTGTCCCATTAGATGGGTGTTAAAGGTCTGTTATTGCCTTTTTAGACGAATAAAAAATGTGCAGAACATTACTGTCATATTTTCTGAAAGAAACCAGACTGCAGTTCAGAATACAGAAACAATGACTAATAAACCCGAATAAACAACTGGATGGACTGGATGAGGTTGAAGTTGGCCAAAGTATCTCACTTTGCTTCGCTCACTTTTCTTTCCTGGTCCATGCAAAACTGACCATCCTTGTTTGGGTCTATGGACTTTCATTCTTTGAGAGTCGAGCTGGTTGCACAATGACTAAACGAAATGCTTTCAGAGACATCTGCAAGTGTTTATGAGTCACAGGTGAATATTTCAACAATACAAATATGGATCAGACTTTACAGCTGCATTCACTGGTGTTATCTTCAAATCTGTGTTCAGGCTTGTTTTATATCCCAGCATGCATTGGATTCCTGTCTGGATTTTTTTTAAAACAGCCATCGCTGTTACTATTTGGTTTGCGGCGTAAACAGACAACCAAAACCATTTGCCGTCGTATCACCGCTTGACTGGCGAGCAGCGACGTCCAATCGATGGCCCAATCGAAGGGGATCAAATTACAAACAAGCTCACCATCCCCCTCGGAGCGGCTGGGTGAATTAAGGATGGATAACCCGCTGGGACCGACGAGAGCCGCCAAAAGCTGCAGACTCACAGGAAATGAAGGCCCACTTGAGAGTAAACAAACAGCATACCATGAGGTCAGGCACCCCGAGAGGCAGTTAAGTCACTGGGGATGGGACCAGTTTATGGGGAACTACGGCTTACTTAAAACGCCCATCTGGAATAGATTCACAAGGAATCTGGCCGTTAAAACCGTCGACCAGTGATGAGTCGTCACGCCATCAGCTTCCTCTCGTCTCACATCATCAGTCTTGTTAAACGCAGCATCCGTAACTAGGCAGCCCCTAAAAAAGACAATATGTCGTTTTATGCACTTGCTATCGTGCCGCTACATGTACAAACGTCTGCCTGGCAATGAGACATCATGCACATGACCTCAGCCGTCAACTTCCCTCAAACCTTGAGAGGTGAGGACGGATGGATGTGATGTTAACGCAGGTGCTGATGGAAAATCTGTGACGGTTGGAAAAAAATATTGAGGTCTTGCAATTTTGTTGACATGTAGCCAACATCAGGTCAAGAACACCGTCATCATTTTCCCTCTGAGGCTCCTTCAACTCTAATCAATTGTCCGCTCGGTTCTTTAATCAATAGTACTTGTCGATCTTGCTGAAACTGCCTCCACAATCGACTTGGTGCCACTCGGGTAAGCTGGGAAGGTTCCCTCCACTGAGGCCAGCGTTGTCTTCCACAAACTTCACATGCAAAAAGGTCGACTGTGCGATTTCCCAACGCAGCAGCTCGTCGGTATGAAATCAGTGGGTGACAAATATTTGCGGACAAGCTTTGCCAAGTCAGGAGTTCTGTGAGTGGCAGCTCGACAAGGGCCCGCTCGTGCTCCCTGAACCGTGTCCACAGGCACTTGAAATCGCCGGCTTGCCGTTCCATTCAGCTGTGTTTAATGTTCGAGTTTTTGCCCAGGACTTGCACTTAACAATCACATCGGCCCGTCACCTGGTAGGTAGGCAATTAGGAAAGAGAAGTCAAGGCTGAGCACGTACTGGGCTGCACGTGATCTTGTCATGAAAAAGTCCCACTTGACTGATGATCATGATTCCAGATACAAATTAGGGGAAGAAGATAAATAGAAGCGAAGCTCAATATGTGTTCCAACTGTTGTGTTAACCTTTCAGAAGTGAACATAAAAGGCAGTCACAATCTTAGGGCATGCTAAAAAGAGAGAGCAGTGCTGCTTCAGCGATGCCATTTCCAGAGCTGCTTCATGTGCCTCATGTCTTAGCAGCGCAAAGTAAGGCAGGCCAGCGGTTGCTGCGTTAAAGAAACAGAGGGGGCTCTTAGAATGACAGTCAAAAGATTTATTGAGTGAGTTCATGAATTAAAAATAGTGGGAGGGAGAGAGAGAAAGAGTGAGAGAGAGAAAAAATACCGACGGCGAGCGAGAGAGCGGTGGAAACAAGCAAAGTAAACAGGTTTGGCGTGAGCCTGCCGAAGTCAACGGGTTTAGCAAAACATTCCAGAGTCTTCGAAACAAGTGGCCTTGTGAGTGAACAGGGGCTGAAACAAGGGGGCTTTAAATCACTGAAGAGGAACAGTGTTGAAGGACGCAAACGCAGCCATAAATATCCCAAAAAGGTGTTTGCCACCTTCCACCAAGAAACATGAGTAATAATCATAACCTATAGGGAAGCTGAAAACAAGTTAAAAAAAAAAAAACAGACAAGAAAATCATGTCTGTTTGTGATGAATCCATTCACTTATTGTTGTTCTGACATTTCAGACAAGTAATACCTGAATAATGAAGAGCACTGAAAAATCAAAATATATTACATACACTGTTTTATCAATTAGCATTTTTTCCGATCAAGTTGTGATAAAAAACAACAACATTCTAACAGCAAAGTAATAACAACATTTTAAAGGCTCATACTGATACCATCCCTTCTCTGCATGTTACATCTAATCTATGCAACTTGTTATAATTATGTAAATGAGCCAATGATGCCATCTGGAAACTTTGAGGGCAGCCAGTAACTCCTTGTTCTGGCCCATTGCATATAGCTGCTGGCTAATCTGTCACATCAGTTTTCAGTCTGAAAGCTCACAGTTTCAGTAGCCAGTCAGTTTTAGTAATAAATAAAATTTGGTATTCACTCATCTTATTATTTTTGACTTTATTCCCAATTGTGGCTTTTGCTCAAAAGAGCGTGTTTTGAGACATTTACTTAAACTAAAACCATGAAACAGTGTAATTGTAACCTGGTGGGACCTCAATAGTCTCTGGACGGCTCCATATCTGATTTGAACAGGGTAACTCAAGACCCGGCCCTCCCCTAAATCTGTTTTTGTACTGCTGAAGCTGGTGCTACCTTTATTTATATCCCGACTTTACATTGTGTCTATTAATAAACGGCCATGAAGGCTGACATTTGATGTATAAATATATTGGATGGGCCAGCGAGCACAGAGTTCATATTTCCTTGTCCCACAACGGAACGCTAATTGTTTGTTATGTGGCCAATTTCCTTTCCAGGTGCAACAAGAATTAGACTCAAGTGTGTCCCCCCTCAGTGCGTGTTTGTTACCCACAGTCCCACCCCAAAAAAAAACTAAAAAAAAAAAAAATCTCCCCCTGGCCAAGACAATAAAGAGGCCGCTGCAGTAATCCTGATCAAGCTGTAACCTTTATTCCTTCTTCTGTGTGTGTTTAGATACAGGTTCATAAAACACTGGGTGTGAAGCAACACTTTGAGGAAAAGGGAGGCAGAGGTGGAAAAAGGGGGGACAAAGACGTCTCCGGCACGTAACCCCCATCATGCCTAATCAAGCTTGACTGTAATCTCATAGTGCATGTGCATGCACGCACATAGACACACACTTTCTTACACAGTTAAAAAAAAAAAAGAGCCTATACAACCTTTTTGGTATGCTCTGACTCACTAACGCTCACTCTCTCTCACACCCACACACACACACAGTTTTATGACTCTTTCATTAGGCAGAGTGTGGCACGCTTCCCTCATGAGACACATGTGCACTCTCAGAAACTGGCGCTCAGATGACAGGAGACTCTGTTCTTGGCCTAGTTTCCTTCTCCTCCTCATGACAAGGACGGGACGCTGGCAGCCATGCAGACAGTGGAGCTGTTCATCTGCCTCGATAAAATAATAAAGAGGCCGCTATTTATAGGCGCGCAATTCGTACGGCTTGACCCAAATGTGGGGGCACATTAAATTGTCTCGCTCGTGCGAGCGAAGGGGAGGCTGCGTGCGGCATCACAAGATGCTCGAGCGAATGAATCATAGCGAGCAAATAAGTTTTGGGGAAAACATAAACAAGAAAAGGGAGGGTGGGTGCTCACGGTGACAAATGTGTCTGTACAAAAAGGAACAGAAATGTTTCAAGAGAATCGACGGTGGAGAGATTTGTCACTCCCAACATGCTGATTGATTCAGTGAACATTGAGAACAGCTCACATTCATATGCTTAAAAGGTCCAGTGTGTAAACTTTGGATTAATTTATGATTTTTATATTGGTAGAAGCTGAATGTACTGCCCATGAATACATTAATAAAAGTGGATAGTCACAGTACAATAAAAGTAATTTGGTTTTCCTACCCTTAGAAAGGTTCTCATATATATAAGAATATACATAGAATAAAAGAATTTGCAAGAATAAACAATATAAAAGAATATACATAGAGCAGTAAGGGTCTTGCTCCTACTTTGCTGCCACCTTGAAGCCCAGTATTCAAGGAAGCCCGCCTGACTGTGCCCTAAATATGAAACACGCTGTCATCCGGGCTTCCTTAAACACTGGGCTTCCTTAAAAATATTACACACTAGACCTTTAAAAGCAACTGCAGGCAAGTCAGTCTGAGTCTTGCAGTCTCATTGCAATAGTTGTCTTAAAAAAACAGGGAGCAAATGTCCATATGAGCCGTGGCTCACCTTCCAGGCTAAATCCCTGATTAACCCCTGATAGAAGCGTCCACTGTGGGGCAGAAAGTGTCTCGTTGCAGCTAATTTGCTACATGGTTCCCTGCTGCGCGTCTCATTCAGGGAGACTTCTGCTGATGTCACAGCGGTGCGCCCTTTCCCCACTTCCTCCTTTGCCATCTCTGAGGCGTGAAATAGCCCCGTCGGGTCCCTGTAGAGTCCTGCAAAGGGGCCACAATAGGCCTGAAACATCTGTCTGTTTAACAGTAGGCAGGGTTTGGAGAAAATCCGGAACACGGCTGTGGGCCTCCCACTGGCTCACCTTTAAGCCCGACACAAAAGCCTGGATGCCACTTAACAATGGCATGTTCATGCAGGTGGAGAGCCACAGAGTCACAAACAGCACATTTAATGCCTTTCTATGTGTATGACTGCAAGAGGAAAAAGACACAACACAGTATATAAATTAAACTGCAAGAACACTTCCAACCTTATACTAAAATACACTGGAACTGGCCATGAAACAGCTTCAGCTTTTCCATGAGGAGGTGAACCTTCCCTCTCTGTTCCTACACTTGGTTTGGGGGATGTTACCGCAAACTTCCTCTTCATCCTCTAGGAACGTTTGAGGAGGACAAGCTCTTCATCGGCGTAGGATGAGTCGTCTCTTCTGATTGTCAGAAATGTTTGTCAGTTCCTTTTCATATGTTTCTGTCAAAATGTTATCTTAATAATGGAGATTTTTGGTTTGTTGACATTTTCTCACTCCCACTGATTTTATTACTTGTTGTTCATTTATTTGAGTTTATCTTTGATATTATGAATCCAATTTTTTTTCATAGCGTGCATGTTTACACACTTCATTCTGTTTTAATTTTATAAAGTGAAAGCATGATCTTTGTAGTCACTGACAGCTGCTTTCCAATTTTCGTCACATTATAATTAATAATTTTTGTTGCACATTGTCACAAGTTTAAATCAGTTCTGTGCTAATGTTTGATTGAACACAATAAGTTGTGTTTTTTCTTAATAAACAAACATAATAATGTTTTAAGAAAATGGAAGTTACAGCTCTGAGATGCTAATTACTCACTTTGGCCCAGATGGCTCCACGCTTGCTTGCACAGATTTGTATTTACGATACTTTACATATTTAACATTTAAGCAGCTGATGAGGTGACATCATCATGAAAATTCAATACTAGTGTAGCGTCACATAAATTTGGCAAGCTTTCACATGTTCACACTCATACATCAATTCTTTGGACTTGGATCAGAGGCAAAGACACGTTGATTAAATAAAAGTTCAGTACATCCGAGCTCTCTGATGCTGAGCCAAGAACAAATTAATCCAACTGATAGGAATATTACCTTTCCCTCACGTCTCAAATAGACCAGACTGACTGACAGATCTCTGGATGTTACGTAACAGAGTTAGAATTAGCTAATGGTAAATATTGGGGCAAGAGGAATTAAGGGACCACTTTCAATTGATACGATCCATGGTTACATCACATGATGTAATGAAAGTGCTGCATAATTAAGCTACCTAACATTGTCACCAGAGGAAAAATGTTTGCTGTTTCGGAGGCAGGATTGTCAAGATGCATCAGGAAATAAGGGAGAGTGAAAATTATTTATGAGCTGAGGGAGGTTGTGATAATTCTGGCTAGATATACTACACTCTGTACTGAGTGCTGTATCCTTGGATGCAACAGCTCACCTATCGCCATTGTTTATTTTTGTTTTCTTTAAACCTGATGAATATAATGGTTAAATGTTTGGTATAACATGGTTGTAAACGTGCAACAACACTCAGTTCATGCTGTGTATGTAGCAATGGGCAATTAATAAAAACTTGCTTGTCACAATCAAATGTAGACACTTGCAGGTTTTGATTGCCCTCAAAAACCACTGGTCATATGACTTAATTAACTTTATTGTGAATTGGATTAAGCTGTTTTCATTTATAAAGTTGAAATTTATTAATATGATGTTCTTCTCAATGAGCATCAAAAGGTTTTTCGGGCTTGCAGTAATGCAGCATGTGAGTTTTTGTGATACTTGTAAAAAAACAAACTCTCAAAAATTGAGCAGAAGGCACAACAGAGCATTAGCTTTCCATTATGTTTTCATGTCCAGTTTCCAGAAGACTAAATTGAAATTCTAAGAGCAGTAATCACCAGTTTGACCAGCAAAACCACACTGTGCAGCATCAGCGCTACAGCATCTGTTTCTGTCAAGGTTTTCATCGCCTCAGGGCCAGGATCAGGAAAAAAAAGTCCTCTTAAGTCTTTGGTCTCTTGAGTTCCATGTATAAATCCCAGTTGTCTAAAGAAACTCTTTCTTGAATGGCTCGGAGTTAAGAGGCCTTGTGAGGACAATAGGCAGCAAAAACAGCAATCTCTCTCTCTGGCGACATCTCCAATAAGGCAACAAGCATGGAGGCCGTGAGTGACAACTGGGCTCGTCAGGGGAAAAATGCTTTTGCTGACAGCTATAAACGTTCTTGTAAATGATGCATTCATGGGGCCGTCAAGGGTGGGAAATTTCAGGATTCTACGAGTTCTGTGTGACGGGTTCAGATATTGGATGGATTATATACAAACAACATTTTTTTTTTTTTTAAATTTGAGCAAAAGTGAAGTGTTTTGGGGAGTTTAGGCTGTTTAGCACCAGAATGATCAGGCATGATCTCACAAAGAATTAAAACCACTAACCCGACATATCTGATGCAACATTTTCTTTATCCTTTGGATCTATTCCACATATCCATCTGATAAAGAGCCCATAGAAAGCAGAGAGTTGATTGGTTACATAACCAAGTGCAACATCAAACCCATATATGGAGTTGGGTTGGCAAAATGGATGAAGACATCAGAGGCGAGATTTTGGATGAGCCAGCAGCTGCGTCAGTGTATGATTGCATTTAGGTACTACAAAAAAGGATTTCTTTTTTAAAAAAACCAATATGACTCTGCACATTTAAAGATTTCTCCCACACCTTTGTTTTTGGTTGTGGCTTCTTCTCAAGTGGGTCACGCATTACGGGAAGGAACGCCGTTTTGATCTTCAAACGACTCAAAATGCTGTTAAACTGCTGCGAGGGCTCCGCGCAAATGGCTGCAAATGGGGGAAGAGCGTGTTGTGGAGTCTGACTGTTTAGCAGATTAAGAAAATTGGAGCGGCCGCCGCGAGTTTAGGCTCTGCGAAAAAAAAAAAGTAGGTGAGCCACCCACAGGCCTCGCCTCGCAGCACAGTGCGTTCTTGTTGCCCTGATGGTTCACCGACATGAAGTTCCATTAAAACCCATCTCAAAAGTTGGGCGGGGAAGGGGCGAGAAAGAGAAAGAGGCGACGTATCGGAGGGGGAAACTGTAACGAGATCCCGTCGTAAGTCTTCCACCTGGACTCTCTTTTTTTTCTTCCTCTCCCCCACTTTCATGTGGGACGGTGAGCGATGCGGCGTTCATCACCCGCCCTGCTCTCGGCCTCAGCGGCGAGGTCGGGAGTCACAGGGTGCTGACCTCTGGATTGCGTTGGCACCTGCGCCGACTTGGGCGAGCGCCGAGGTTTTTCAAACACGACGTGGGCGGACCCCTCGACCTCTCGAGGAGGAATCCCGACTCTTCTCGAAAAGACACTTTGAAGCGCCCTCGCGCCGTCGGCTGACATACCTTGACGTTCATCTCGACGAATCCGCCTTCTTTTTGCTCTGGAACGACGGAGGGGCCGTCTCTATTATTTAAAACCGAGGAGCGAGGGGAGCTTAGAGTCTGTTCTGATGCGCTCGGCCCCCCATTTCATTAGCTATACATGTGAGAAAAGACAGCCTTCAAAAAAGAAAAAAGAAGCGAGGCAGGAAGCAGGTGGGGACGGGATTTTGCTCCGAGCTGACGCAGACACACACACACACGCAAACAAATGGACCTGCAGATGCATAAGGGGATAGTTTTGATGTGACAACGCTGAAAAACAGACCGAGGACTGTTTGAACTAGTCGCAAGCTGGTTCCCTTGAATCACAGCATCCACAGCATCAATTTAAAATGCACCATCTTGTTCTGTTTGTCACTGTTCGCCGTACACAAGGCTTGCAGCCCCCCCATCCTCATCCTCATCCTCTGCGAGACAATGACATTGCAGTTTTGAATGAGCGGGGTAACACTTGCTAACAGGGCGCTGCGGTGCGGTAAATGCGGCTACACCCTCACGCTTAGAACCAAACCTCGTCACTCACCTGCCAGTCGACTCTCCCCGGCCGTCTTGCTGAGTGCGTCCAGGGCTCTGGAGGTGGACGACCTGATGTGGTCACTCAAGGACCTTTGCAGCAGCAGCAGCCTCATCGAGCGAGACATGTCGGCGAGTTCTCCGCCCGTGACAGACTCCTAAATGATCCCGCTGATCTGGCAGATGAATAACTGCTCTCTTTTTGTTTTTTGCTTCTTTTCTTTTGTTGCAATATCTAATCTCGCCTAGTCTCGCTCCTGCCTCTTCCTCCTCCTCCTCCTCCTCCTCCTCGCAGTCTGGACCGTGCACTCCCGTGTCGCTGCGGCAAGCTCTGATGCAGTTACTGCCGGGACTCATCCAGCTGGCGCTGCAATGCCTTCATATTCTATTCTGCCAGTGTATGCGCGTGTGCGCCCGCGAGTGCATGTGTGTAAGTGTGAGTAAGTGTTTTTTCTTCCTGCAACACACTCTCGCTGAGTGCCTCGGAGTCTGAGGCTGAGCATCTCTCCCCGTCTCCACGTCGTCTTTCACCTCTCCTCCGCCTCACCTGCTCCCTCCCTTCACATCCGCTCAATTCACACTTTGCTCCACAGCGAGACACGTAGCATCAAGGCCAGTTATATAATCAGATGCATAGGAGGTCTACCTGTTACGATGAGCCAGCTGTCCTTGGGCACGAGTCAAAAGGACTCAGGAATTCAAACCAGCCTGCAAAATATGAACTCACAGGGCGATTTTATGAGGTGTTTTGTCAATGCAAATAGTTATTCAGCCAATCACGTGGCAGCAACTCAATGCATTTAGTCATTTAGATGTGGTGAAGACGAGCTGCAAAGTTTTAAACCAGCGAGTGAACGTGGCAGGGCTGCTGGTGCCAGACGGGCTGCAGGTCTGAGTGTTTCGCCAACTGCTGATCTACTGGGATTTTCACAACATCACAACCGCACAATTTTGGAGGATTTACATAGAAAAGAGAAAATATCCAAGTGAGCAGCAGTCGTGTGGGGGAAAATGCCTGTTGGTGTCGGGGGTGAGAGGAGAATGGACAGACTGGCTGGAGACAATAGAGAGGCAATGGGAACTCAAATAACCACTGGTTAGAACCGAGGTCTGCAGAATAACATCTCTAAAATATACTACACACACCGGCCACTTTGTTTGGTACCTGGTCCTGTAATTCCAAAGTCATTCACACCTTTTAGGAAATAACCATAGTGAAGGAATGTTGGGCAATTTCCCAAAAAGGGGGATAAGTTCTAGGTCATGTGGTCAAAGGTACGTTCTCCACCCAAGAAACCTCTTAGCAAGCACATCATCACATTCCTTAGCCATTCAGCCATGGGAAAGAGTGCCACACATGACCTGAATTTTACTGTGCATTACGGGTGAACTTTAAGTACAAAGTGTGCCAAGGACCATAAGACAACCTCTCAGTGGTGGCCACTGACAGGTTGTCCTTCCATCCCACCTCCCCCTCTGATCCATAGCCCCACAGACAGTAATGTACTTGGCGCGGCTATGAGTTATCACGCGTCTTTAACATGCACTGGGTGCTACAACGGGGCCAACGATGACATGCGTGTCTTGTAATTACCGCGCTGTGCTGCGCTCCCGCCAAGCAAACGGCCGTAGCTGTTGAGAAATGGTCTGTTGTGAACCTTACATAACGTGATGTGGAATCCATTACCTAAGATTCTGCTAAGTTAATCGGATAACACAGATTTAAATTTGATTAAGCCAGTTAAACTCTCTGGAGGAATCAAATGGGGCTTACGTAACACTGTGAATTGTTTTATGTAAAATCAGCAGAAATACTGTTGAAAAACACAATCGTGATGTTGCTTGGGGCGGGCGGGCGGGCGGGCGAGGGGGGTGGCGGGGTGCTGCTCAGCTGAGGCTAATTGCTTGTGAAGGTCTTACGGATGCGTCTCACCATCTGTTTTGAAATAAGGATGAACAATGTTAGAACTAAAAGAGTACATGTACATGTAGTACAGGTCTATATTTTTTCATTCTGGACAGCAGTAGAGCGGTGCTGCAGGATTAATTATCAAAAAAGAAAACACAGAATATTGAGCTTTCTGTTTATAGCCTCCAGCGAATAGCTCAGTTTTGAGCTCTCAGCTACAAGTGATGCTTCATTGGATCTTCCGCATGTTTGGAAGGGGAACATAAACAAGGCAGCTGCAAGTCGACCTCATGGGGCTGAATGAACACCAACTGTAATGTGTTCTATGTGTAACTGGGAAGTGGACTTTACTCATTTCTGTGGAGTTCATTGACAGACTGAGACACATTAGAAAACAATGGTAAAAAAGGAGCTTAGCAAAATATGGAACCTTTTGGAGCAAGGAATGCAGGTAAGTATTGCCAGCAGCTTTTCTTAGACCGACAGATTGGACACATTTGTTGTTTTGCTTTGACAAACTGCCGCTATTCGTCCAGTCGCCCATTCTGTCCTATCTAAAGTGCCTGCAGCATTAAAAGCTCCGATACAGCGACTGCCTTGTAAACATCTGGCTTCTACAAAATTAGACATGCTCCCTAGAAGCTTCAGAGTGAGAGTGGACACCAAATCTCATTACAAAAGTAAAATGTTCTGAAGTTGCTTCGGGCCCTGCAACACAACCGCTGAATGGTAATGCTACACTCTGGGTCCGCTGGATGACTTTTTGAAAAACACAGGCGCTCACGTGTGTCACATGTTTTCGAGACGATGCCAACACATACAACATGCTGTAGCAGCGTAGCAATACACTCTGGACCCAAGCGTGTGAGCCCAGGCGTGTATGTGTGAGTGTAGCAACTGTGGCTGTGGATCAACTATCATCACATTCCACCTTCAGCTGACGAGGAAAAGTCAAACAATCGCGCCGGACGCTCTAGCAAGTGAGCGTAATGTATCCAGCTCGGGCTTATTGCACTCCGCTGACAGCATTGTGCACGTCACGGCCAATTGATTTTACGGTGCTCTGCAGTTTGCTGAGACTGATAAGGATGGATTTCCGTGTCTTTTCCCTTTTCACAGCTCTTTGAGTCTGCACCACGAGCAGTTGATTGACCCCTTTGACAACGTTGCGAACCGATATTAGGCCGAGATCTGGGGAAAACAAACATCCTGTTTAAGTGACAGTTTCTCTTTATCTCCTTGCAAACACCTGCAATCTTTGGCTGCAGTGAATCACATCATGGGCTCCACGCTTGCATGAGTGTTTCTCCAGCAAATGCAAAATGTCCTGGATAAGCCAATGTTCTGACACCAAGAAGAGGATCTAAAAACAACAGTGCTCTGCTTCCTCGGGAAGGAAAGTTCTGCCAAATGCTGTCAAGCAAGTGTGCAAGCAATGGCCCACAAAGTCTGCATCTACATCCATACCAGACGAGAGGGTTACCTGCCAGCGCGTTGACCTACAAATAGAGACAAAGGGAGTGAAAAATGAGGGCGGGTTTTCTTCTTGGGGGACTTCAAACGGCAAAATGTAAACAGCACGTGAGAGTCCATCATCAAAATGCCTTTAAAAAGACAATGTGGCCTGGTCTATTCTTTACTGCGTTGCCAGAAATGTGTCGGAATGCTGAAGCATGTACGCGTGGGCGCGGCCCGGGAGCGACTGTAATTGTACGTGCGGCACTTTGAAGTGGCCATCTGCTTGACGACTTACTATTAAACATTAACCCTCCGTTTTTGCCCTACTTTTATGCCGCCTAATATTAGAGCCATCAACATGAACACTCAAGCAAGTGCGACTTCTTTGGAAATTTGAAGAATGTCCCGTGTACTTTACAAAACAATTAAATCTAATTCTCTAGAATAGTGAGGATGATTGATCGCTGCCTACAACCAGACAATGAAGCAGCCAGGGAGGCGTAGCGCTTGCTGGGAATGATTGATAGGCTCGCTGGCGGCAGTCTGGTCCAGTTCAAAATCCTGTGCTTCATGGAAGAAAAAGTTCTCTACGTTGCCAATGAACATAAAGTTCAGGCTTTGACAAACAGTCAAGCAAATAGAAAAAGTAAAGAAATATAACAAATGATGTGAATTTGTGCAAGAATTTGCATTATTTTACATCCAGAATCCATTGCTGCCACTCTTTCAGACATCCAGAGTCTCTCCTTGCATACTGTATCTCACTGTTCCATATGGAAAAGACCCGTGACCTACTTTCTAGATTGAAAAAAAGAGTAATTCCAGATTTCAGTGCACAGCAGGAGAAGATCTAAATACAAACATAGCGTAGAGTAAAGCCAAAGCAAGTAATAACAGCAACCTGTCAAAGGTTCCTTTTATTGCATATAGGGGTGGCGTTTGTTGTTGTAACTCTGGGGGTTCAGCAAGTGGACTTCCTGTTGTAAATTCCCCTTCATGCAGTGGTTTCCTTCTCCAACCAGCTGGGAAAATGAATT
Organism: Thamnaconus septentrionalis; assembly: GCA_009823395.1. NCBI lineage: Eukaryota > Metazoa > Chordata > Actinopteri > Tetraodontiformes > Monacanthidae > Thamnaconus > Thamnaconus septentrionalis. The sequence goes on along the minus strand of CM020501.1, from coordinate 6,416,234 downwards.
CCTATAAAAGCCCAGAATGATTTTCATCAAGTCTTAGTCGATTAGATCAGTATAAAAGAAAAGACTCATATCATATACATATAAATATATAATTCATAATTTCTTCTAAATGGTGAATCATTAAAGAATAGAACTTTAAAATATGTTCATTTTTCTAAAAATGTGTACACTGTTTGTCCATGCACGTACTTGCTACACTTTTTGATTCCCTTTTGAAAATACTGATTTCAAGTGTAAATACACTCACAGATGGCATGTGAATGAAAATGGAATTGGCTCGCACATGTTACAGTACTCCACACAGGAAGCCAGAGAGTGTGTCAAATGGGAGGGGGGAGTGGAGGGCTGTTTTTCAGGAGAGTTGGTGAGGGTGGGTGTGTGGGGGGGCACACTGACCGGGGGAGGCCAGGAATGTGACCTTGCACAGGCAAAGAAACTCCTGTACTGTGCAGGGAGGAAAGTGGGATAAGACAGACGCAATTAAAGAGCAGGAAGAAGTAGCAGAAACACAAATGTCAGTCAAGGAGCTATTATTGACTGGGCTCCAGGCAAACAGGAGTTTATTACATCTGTCAGAGCATCCCTCACATCTGTGAGGGGTGCACATGGAGAACATGTTACTGCAGGGTATAAATAGTGCACACCACTGTGAACATTCCGTGGAAATCAGCGTTTGTGAAGTGGGAATGCGGTTTGCCAAATTAAAATATTCACATCAGAAGAACAAACGGAGTCACAAACACCAAGCGGACTTCAAGGACTTTGTTATTTACCCTTGTCCTCGAGTACAACATGGAAAATAATCACCATAACATCATCATCAACTCTTTTTCGGGGCTTAGTTGTGCTTTTCATAAATGAAGTTACCTGCTGTTTATTACAGAGGTGACGACTGACAGTATTCTCATGTCTCACTATAAATATATAAACAAAAAGTAATGAGGTTGCCTCAGTGGAACATTGAAATGAAAAGGAAAGAATAATGAGGATGCAAACAAGTTTTTTTTTTGTTCATGTATTTGTATTGTTAAAATGTCCAATACTATAAACCTACCTATAAGTTTTCCTCGCCTCTAACTGAACTCCTAATGACGGAGCCCTTTGTGACATCACATCGCCCAGGTTTGTGATTGCACCCCCGCAAGAGGTTTGCTCAAGGTTGCACTGGAGTTCAAATTGAAAAGATCATAAACATTTGATGTCATTGATTGATGAACACTTGATCTTTGAATACAAGTCTTTTTTTTCTTTAGATAACCAGAGGAAAAGTAGAAAATAGTAAGGAAAGATTGGTAGATCATTACCTTATAGGAACAAATATACACCTCTCCTGTTCATTTCTTTTTTGAAATGAGAGCATGTTGAGTATGCTGTAATAGATATTTGTTTTCAGAAGAAAGCATAAAGCTTACATTTTTGTCATGTTTTGCTCACTTTGCTTTTGCTTTTTTTGTAAATTGCATGCTGGCTCTCTATATTTAGCTGTAGACGTGAAAATAACAAAAATGATGACTGTAAATGTTGAGTTCACTATTTTCCTCAGGAAATTGCTGCCTTGTTGAGCTCAGTTATGATCAAAAAGTTGGCCAGACAAAAGAAACTTTTCCAAGGTGTGTTGAACATTTTGATAGCACATACAGGGATCCCCAAAGGTTATCATTTAGAACAGGGCCAATTACACAACAGCAAAATTTACCAGTACCATCAGCTTTAAATACCAGTAACAAGGATTTGTCACTGGAGTTCCAGTAAAGGGAGAATGGAGTTGAGAGGGGAATCCAGGAAAAACAAAAAGGAGAGTCACAGACAGACAGACAGACAGAAATAGTGAGAGAAGTTATTCACAGGAAGCACCAACGCTCTGGGATCAGCGCCCCTCCCATACTGGACTCCTGAGGGTGTAAAACCACTTCCTCCTTCTTCCAGTTATGCTTTCCACAATTGACCCAGGCAACCGCTGTATGTTGGGAGGCCTAGTCCAGGTAAAAGGTCAGCCTGTGACCGTGCCATTGGATGGATGCCTGTCATTGTGTTCTGTTTATATATTCCCACTGGTTTATATTTAGATTGGGAGGGCACAGCATGGTACCGCTGCCCTCCGCTACAGTCAAGGCAACAACAAGAAAATTTACAAGATGTAACCAGGAAACCTGAACTGAGGTGTTGTTCATCGACACTTTGAAAGATAGACAAACATCAAGAACGATTTCAGAATAGCGGAAGCAAAAATGACAGCCACCAAAATCATCAAATTAACACTAATTAGTTGATATTACATATGGCTCCATTCAATAATTTTTAATTTTTAAATTTTAACGTAATGCTCATTCACTTGATAATTTGAAGTAGTTTAGTGATTTAACTATTGTTAGCTCATCACACTTTGTGGGGGTGTAGGCCAAAAAGCTGTTCAAAAAGCATTGAATGTCAATTAAATTTGCAAGCTTCTCATTTAGATTAATTAGACTATTTTTCAGAATTCCCTTGATGCATCTTCTTTTTGAATGTGATTTCTTTCTTTAGGTTCTTACACGTTATAAGGATTGATGAGCTATAGTGATTTAAACTTGTCTTAATAGTGATCTCAAATCTACAGTCCAGTTCATTAGCTCTGTTGTAGAGACAATTAGAGGGCAGGCTCCACAACACCACCAACAGACAGTAAAAGCTTCATGTTATGTCATGTTATGTCACTCCCTGTTACCAAAACACAATTGCTAAGGAGACGTTTTATTCCGATGCACAAGGCCGGCGGCATTAACTGCACCTCAGAGGCGATTTATATAACACAAATCCCTATCTTCCGTTAGTATCTTGTCTCTTAAATTGTCCTTCAGTGGGTCTAACCTGTCTCCTTCCTGGAAAAGAGGATGTGGGGGCCACGGGGCTAAGCAAGCTGCATCTGAAGATAAGCACTGGCCACTTTGGAGTCTTGTGCACATTGTAAAAAATAAAAACACCAACACTGCCTCGTGGCGTTTGCCTAAGTGGCGTGCGTTTTGCTTACTCGTCTGTTCACCTCATATCCCATGGGGACTGTCAGAGGGAATAAATGGGCCGGACCAACAGGACGACTGCAGCGGGCTGGCTAATGCAGGCTATACCTCACTCTAGTCAAAGCTGTAACTGAGGGATGATTGTGGTGACAGAAATATGGACAGGGAGCGCTAACAAAAGACACCAGATGTCATCTGCATTGTGCCTTCTATAAGGCCTCACGCAGGTGTGATATAGTCTTTGTTGTAGTGTGAAAACTGAGTTACACCAAACACCCCCGTTTATCTTGCATAGGAAGTAGGTTCCATTATCCATTCTTTGGTCTTCCATTAATAAGGGATAATTCTCTTTTATCTTTATGAAGCGATATCAACACAGCTACAAGATTTCAGCTGCTTATCTGAGCAAGAAAATGGTTAAATCCCATTTATTTAAATATTTCATGTTTAAAAAAAATTCAATTCAGTTGCAAATAAATTATTTAATTCTGAATAGTTTAACACGTATTGTGTTGTGTATGTTGTCACTTTAGTGTCTTTAGTGATTGAATTGGCCTGCAGAAAGCAGGCAACATCAGCCTCATTCCACAGACATTTTTTCTCTCATCAGCGAATTCCATCTGCAAAGGCCACCACGATGTTCGTCCCTGTTGTCTGATCTCACATCTTTTACCGTGGCGGCTTTGATGTCGGGCTGAGATCCAGTAAAATGGAAGAAATGCAGGATGTTTTATTGTCAATATCATTAACACTTAAAATCATCCACTTTTGATTTCTTGTCTCCCTTGCGATTTTTCCCTTCCAGATCATTGATTTACGTACGCAGCTCTTAGAAGCACCAATTTTCAGAGAAACGATGACGCCTAATTGATTAGTCGAGCACGGAAACAATGTTTCAGCTCTTTTTTTTTATCGTTCAGCCCCATTTCACATCATATGAGCCGCGTCCCAGACGATGGCCGATGGATGATGAAGGCAGTCACACAAATTTGATGCATGACTAACACCATCATCGTCGCTCGGCACGCAGCTCGCTGTTATGTCACTATCTGCATTTCTAGTACGCAAGCGGCCGTGCGGATGGCGTGAAGCCAATGTGTGACCACTTCCTGCTGGTTGGATGCGGACACGCTTTGTGAGCCGTGACACTGTCCACTGACTGGATGTACAGCTGGCGCCACGGGAGGAGTTTGGGGGTCGTCCACTGTGCCGTTAACAGAGCGTGGGCCATGGAAACTGCTCGTTGATCCACTGGTGTGTTTCCGTCATTACGGAGGTGATAAAATTAACCATGAATGGGCTGTTCTTTCATGGTGGGGCGGCGGAAGCCTTCGGGGCGCGCTGTGTGATGTAACTCTGTCACAAACGTGTTGTTCCCCCGGGGCTTAAATGGTGGGAGATACAGAGGGGGCTTTGAAGTGTCACAATGAACACTGGGCTTTGTGCTTCGCCACGGCCCCCAAAACTATGCCAGCACCACCCCGCCCCCCGTATCCCAGTCATCGAGCGTCCTGGGTTCCATCACCCAGACCCACGGACTGAGGTTACATAACTAGCTGACAGGAAGTCAAACTGATTTAAACGGAGAAAAATGCCCAAAAACTTTTGAACCCTTTGATTTCTGCCAGTTTTCGCCCTCTCTCAGCCCCGAGGAGCATTAGAAATAAAAAAGAAAAGAAGTAGTCATCCTTGTATGTCGCACGAACCGCTGACAGCTTGTGCACGTTTCCCATGAGCGCTTCTAACCAAATGCTGGTAATTAGAGGGGGAGACAGAGCGGTGAGGACTCCCAGTGGGCTCCCAGACAGCGGGGGGCAATATGAAAGCCCCGTCCCCATGTCCAGCCACCTCTCTGGTATTGTTTACCAGCGGTCGGACAACACAGGGGGGTGTTTAATGAACACTGGCCCCCTGCCGGCTGCCTAAAAGTAGGTCCGTCCATCCATAGTTTCCTGGTGACCCGGTGCATTACCAGCAGACTGCTGACAGAGAGGTCGGAGCCAGAATGGAGGGGCCAGTCACAGCAGATTGGGTTTCCTCTCACGATTGATTCATAATAAAACGTGCAAAGTGGCTGACGGTGGACATTGCCAAGCGGTGACACAATGCGTCGATACTTTGAAAAGGCTCTCGCTGAAGAAGGTTTGATCATCCTAGCTGCGAAGAAATGCCCTCTGTTCAAAGGAAATGATCGCAGATCAAACTGCACGTATATCTGTATGGACGTACCTCATGTACACATTATGTGGATATGCAGTGGATATGTAACTATACCAACGTGCTCCAATAAAAGCATTTGAAAGAGAAAGAGAAGAAATGCCAGTACAGGGAATAAAAAGGTGGATGTGCATATTTGAGGAATGTCATACTGAGGCATGAGATGAGGGCACAAGGTAAATAAACACGGGTCAGGAGACTGGGCCAACAGGCTCGACATCCAGTCTGGCTCTTATCTCTTGAAGACGACTGTCTTGATGCTTGACTAGATGAGTCTGGATGGATCTTATCTGCACTCATATCCAGTGTCTCATGGAGGCAGCGAGCTCGTCCTCCTCCCCCGCGAGACCTCCCTCGCACTTCCCACGTTGTGAGCGGCAGGCGATGACGTTAATCACCATTTTGACTACAGGCCCTCCGTACGAAGCGACAGCAGATCGTTTTTGTTTTTTTGGGGGGTTTTTTTGAGTTGCGGAAAAGGACGAAAATATCTGAAACTATATATATCCCAATGACAGTAGCCTGTTTTTTGAGATTAGAAGAAAAAAGGATTGAGGGCCTTACCTGCTTTCTCCCTCTCTGGAACATCAGAGGAACTCTGGAAGGAAACAACAAATAGACTTAATAAGGTTTGATGCACTTTTGAAATGGCACAACTCTTTATAAGAACGCTTTTCAGAAACTCCTGATGCAACCTATGCAGAGGCAAAGAAGAGAAACAGTGCACTCTTGGCTTTTAAATGTTTATGAGTGTTGCTGATTTTGCACAACCGTGTGATTAAAGGAGCATTAAAGCAACAAACGTGCAACACCAGACCAATTCTATATAAGGGTGTCGTGCTACACACAGTGCTCACTGAGAAAAACTGGGCAAGGCAGTTGTTAAAAACTCCAAATTCATAGTTTTGTGAAACAAACCCTGTAAGAACAAACCCAGAGCTCATAACTGACCCACTGGGGAGCTCAGAACAAGTATTAGGTCACGTGGCCCATTACATTTCTTATCTAGAGAGGATCAATAAAAAACACACAGTTTTAAGATGTTGCCTATGTTTGTCATTTTGTCCATGCAACTTCTTCTTTGGCCTTAACTGCATTTCACAAGCAGTTTGCTGGTGTGTGTGTGTGTGTGTGTGTGTGTGTGTGTGTGTGTGTGTGGAGCAGAGGCCTTGTTGGAATGCAGAGGTCTTTCTTGCCTCTGACTTTTGACCTCAGGCTCCTTGGCTGACCTCCGCAGCCTGATCTGTTTTAATCTACGCCCCCCTCCTCAGTTCCGATAGGATGAGGCACATTCCCAATGCAACTTATCCAATCTGTCCACGCCATGGTGCACGTGGCTGTAAACATCTATTTTCCCTCCCTATATTCCTATGAAGATAAACGCATGCTCCTCCATGTTTATTTTCTCCCCTCAGGCTTAATTAAAGTGATTTAGCAGAGTCCTGCTGCGACGCCTCTAAGAGCCAGCCACTGACACCACATACTTTACAGGGGCTTGTTGTATTTTATTGGGGTAAATGCACTGATTTGAGAAGGGCTCATGTTTTGAGAGATTTAAGTGAGATACCAGGTAGCAGTGAATTGTTCGAGCATGGCAGCAACTCTCAAAGCACAAAAGACCATCTCAAGTTGGCAAATTAACACTGCCTCTTATGATGAAATTGATATTATAAAATATCACTGTGTTCTGCAAGGAATGCTCACAAAGAAAGGAGCTGTTTTCCATTTGGCAGGAAAAAACACATGAGCGTTTAAGCATCAGCAGAATACTGGAAGCATTTATGAGTTCTGCAGAATATCACAAGTTCATTTTGGAAATCCCAGTTGAAGTATTATTCGGACGATCAGATATTTACTTGACATTACCTTTAGGTCTTCACCTATGATGCACTTCATGTACTCCCCAAAGTCTTCCCGCTACACTATTACCGTTTGAACTGTGTGCACAGCAGTGCGAGGTCGGGGTGAATCACCAAAAGTGAAGGAGACGTGGCAACATGCCCGCTGCTGCCTCTGACAAATATCAGAGGCCTTCTTATATTTTCTGTTCTGACGCCGAAGGCACGACATGACACACGTGGTGGGGAAAGCGAACACAATGCCTGCTCTCTTATGGAAGGTTGTTTTTGCCAAGGTGTTGGTTGACTGCGGTTAGATAAGCGGGATGTGTGTTGTCTTGGCCCCAATCTGTCTCACCAAGAATCTCTGAAGGCGAGTCAACGAGCTGCCTATGTATACATACTTGATCCATGACTCAGCCTCTGATTTTACATCTGCTTGGATGCACCGATGCACAGTCAGGCTGTGCGAGATCTCCTTTCCCTCCAGGTGATCAAGAGCTGAGATTTAAAGGTGCCATTTTCCATCTGCTTTTATATAGGATTGTAATATTTGCTGTATATTTAGCCCTCTGTTTACAGCCTCCTGCTAAACATGTATCTTCCACATATTTGGGAGAGGACTCACACAAGGCGACCATAAGGTGGCCGGCTGAGGGAAAAATCTGATGGTTGTCACTCCGCTGAGTGGGTGTTATGTGTGACATCACAGGGGGCTGATATTCAGAATTGCATGTTTTTGCGAGAATTTTCTACTTTCTGAAAAGCATTGACTTTTCAGTGGGGTGCGTTGTCAGACTAGAGACATACAGAATATTACGGTCAGACAACATTGGTACAGTGACTTTTGTTCAACATTGGGGCCTTTAAATCACAATGTGAACAGCACAAATCAAATGGCACAAGATCTCTGATGAGTCTCATCCTTGAACCACTGTCATATCTGCTTCTAAATGAGTTACAAACCTCATTTGTAGAAAAAGTCTCACCACGCGGCCCATGTGACTTTTCCATCACTCCAGAATGACATTAATCATGATTGTGTTCTGTCGGGAATAGCAAACAAAACAAAAATATTGTGGCTAAGAATAGCTCTCATCATCACGCTCCTCTGCACCAAAATAGCTCCACAAAGGGCCACGGTTGAATTTACGATCTCCTGCTCTTCATTCTTCCAATACTCATCATTGCTTCGACATTTGTCTGCTTCTTCTGAGCAATGAGATAAAAATTAGATTATGTACGCTGTCGTCTGTGGCGCAAAGTCATCCTGTTTCTGTCTGCATGCTGCTGCTGCTGCCTATTCCATCATGACATTGGTCACATCAGGGTCGAGACCACTTCACACTGGAGTTAATTTTTTAAGGAAAACACAAACAGGTTACTCTAGAAAAAGAAAAAGAAAAATGGAACTTGGAATAAATGTGACTCCAGCACTCCCGCTCACTGTCTAATATTTCAGCTCAATGTGTGGGCGAAAAAACAACATTTAATCACTTCACGGCTCACGGGGTGGACACGGAGTGAGTAAAATCCCCCTCGCAGACAAATAGCGCTGCGATTTACTGCTGAATAATGACCTTAAATAGACAACGGGGAGAAAGCCCAGACAAAGACTCCTACTCAGCGCTGTCACTAAATCACCAGCACAAACAGAACAACAACAGAGAGGTGAAATAAGAGGTGGATTTATGCTCGCTGATGTTTCAGCTGCTGGGCCGGGGTAACATTAGCTCCACTATTTCAGTCAAAACAGGGATCCTCGCTGCATTCCGCTGTGTGTAATAACACTGTCCCAAATATCTGTTTCACTCAAGATAGCAGCCACATAGTAAAATACTTTTACTACGCATCTGCCATGTACACACTGTTACACCAAGAACAGATTTTTCCATTTGTTGGTTTAATCTCTTTTAAATTAATGACCTGTTAGTTTAATTTTACTTTTAATTCCAAACAATTTTTCTGCGTTTACAAGTTGTCACATGTGATTTTGATGTCTTATTAACAAATGAAAAAAAGATATACTGCCTATATCTCCCAACATGTAGTTTGCCACTTCTCAAAAGCTGATAAAGATACATTGTAAATCATTTGGCATTGCTCAGTTTGACCTAAATTTCCAATTCAGACACTGGGGCTGCAGAAAACTCTTGGCTCAATGTGGCAAAACGGGGCAGGAATCAAACAGGTGGCAACGATGTCAAAAGCAACAAGAGACCAACGACGCCAACAACAACTCTCAGTTAGTAACACCGACACGTTAAACAACCTCGGCCGACCGACCGATTCTGCGTGGGAGGTCTGTGTGCGGCTTCTCCGACGTTTCGGCCCAGCAGCGTGCAACCTCCTCACTATTGTGTAAACAGCACACCACGGGTTCCTGTCAGTGACCCGCAAAGTCCCGCGCGGTCCCACTGTAAATCTCACCTTCGCCCAAACGCCGTGTTTTGCCTCATAATAGCAATTAAGCTCGGCTGAAACGAGTGTGACTGCGCAGAGCCTGACAAGAATGCGAATGAATGGGTACCACTAAGTACCAGTGTTTTCACAGCGCCGCCGCTGCCGCATAGTTCACCCTTGTTGCCCCAACCTCACCCAGCCACCACCCCCTCCCAGCCGACCCCCCGGCATGCCACAGCGCAGGTTGTCCCAGCGTGGGGTTGTCCAGGCCGTGTCAGGTGTCCACCGGGGAGCTGTAGAGGCTCAACAGCCCCACAAATGTCAGCTGCCTCATTTACCACCACTAATTTACTGGAAGCGGGATGTGTGAGGGCATGAGGTGGGAGGCGAGGGAGGCGGGTGTGTGAGTTTGGTGTGCGTTTGCTTTACAAATGTGTGCCGTGTGCAGCAGCGGCCGACCAGCACCGTTAATCGCTGCAGGTTTATTTTATCGTCATTTCCAGCAGCTTAATAAAATAGGAGAAATTGTTTAAAGAGCAGTTATTATTTTATGATTGCTGCCGTCCTGGTTGTTTACTGTTTAATGGAGCTGAGATGTGGTTGGGAGGAATTGTTTCATTAACCTGACTGGTTTATTTACTCATTTTAATTGTAGTATAGTAGGTATCAGAATAAAACGTTGATTTTCCTACTTTCAGCAGGGTTTTTTTTTTCTAATGAACTGAATTTGTTTTTAGTAATAAGTTTGTGTGTTTTGTAACTCGCTGGTAAAATTGTCATGTTATATCTTGTCATATGACTGTTATTCAGTGTGTTTCATTTACCCGTCTTTATAGATTTAAAAAAAAATCAGCAGCCAAAAACAGTTACTGCAGATTTTGTTTAAATCCTTATCCCCATCTAAAATTGAACTATTGGCTTTAAAGGAAGATAAAATCATTACTTTTCTTGTTCAGTGACCACATTTAAAAAAAAAAATCTAAATGACTAAAACAGCTAACAGCTAACTAAAACAGCTTAGCTAATAATAAGCACGTGAATAGCAAGTACACAGTAAGGAGGAGGCCATATCTGTTCCACCGCTTTCCTACTGTAACCCAGAAGCTTTTACAGCTGGTGTCAGAAAGATATGAGATCAGGTGGGACATCAGGAAACGGGGATTAACACAGCAGTGGGTTTTCCCAAACGGAATTTGCCAGTGAGAGAAAAATGTTTGCAGACTGACTCAGCAATGACTTACTGTCTGCAGCATGGGTCATTCAACCCATCTGCCGAACAATCGTTAACCGTTTGATAAGTGAAACCAACTTAACATCATCAGCATTAAAAAAAAAAAAAAAAAGTTAGGCAATCATTACATTGCTGTATGCTTTCTCACGACTGCGACTGAATCTTACAAACTCATCCTCTAACACTCGGTGACAAATCAAGTCAATTCCTGATTAATGGACCCCACATTTTCCGGTTTCCAGCGCTTCGGCAAACCGTTGGGCATGTGGCTCTTGCACAACAAATCTCAGCAATCCGCCATGGCCTCCCTCCAGCCCCGCTGCCACCCTCTAACTCCTGACCACCACCACCACCACCCCTCTCACCCCCTGCACTGCAGCTGCACACTGTGTGTGTGTGTGTGTGTGTGTGTGTGTGTGTGTGTGACCACCCATGGTCTGGGCTGGCCAAGGATTAAGGGGCTCAGGCTAACCCAAACCTTTCCCCCACCACTTAACGCAAATGGCTAAATTGGTGCAGATGGCTTATGGTCAGGTAAGCTGGCGGCTCCAGCATTAGACGTATAAGGTAACTGTGATAGAGTGTGTGTGTGTGTGTGTGTGTGTGTGTGTGTGTGTGTGTGTGTGTGTGTGTGTGTCCAGTCTGTCCGGGCCCTTTGAGATCTTATCTGCTGCTCATTGCTGCGTTTCACTGGCATGACTGCGCTCTCGCTGCCCTGCACTTATACAAGAATTTATTCTCCACGCACTGCCGAGCCCCGAGCGCACATGTGCCGGCAAACGTGGGAAACAATTTCAATTTTAGCCCTTGCTCTCCCAAACCAACCCCTCCTCCGCTCCCTCACCACACCCCTCCACCCCCCTTATGACCCTTTTTTCTTTCCACCTTCTAATCGTTCCCACATGGAACAGTTGAAGTGTTTTCGACAGGAAGCGATGCGACGACTCGGCGTAATGGGGCATCGCAACATTTCCTGCAGAAGGACGGACGCAAGTGTCCAGATTGGAGTGCTGTTTGAAAAGAAAACAAGCGCAGACGGCTGCCGGCAGGGTCGGGCGTGGCGCCGAAAGGGAAAGTGAAATCTGCTCTGCAAGCCGTTAGCTGCATGAGTAGGTTGATGTTATGGTTGTACCTGCTCAGTGTGCCACTCAAGTGCACACGCTCAATGTCCACAATCAGCACCAGCTGAGGCCTCATTCTGCCACTCAACCCCTTAAATGGTGAAATGTGTTCTCGATGGACCGACGCTGACTGAAAGAGAGTTGGATATGAACAGACACGCATACCCGCACTGCTGTTTGTGAAAAGGAAAAAAAAAAAAGCCAAAGCATGGCTTCTGCTGTCACACAGCCTGTGGTGGGATATTGAGTTGAACCCCTGGAGCATAAACTGTAAAAATTTGACTGACCCTCTGAGCCCATTAGTGACCGAAACAATAAATGTCTTTTGAACTGAAAATAACCAAACCTCCCCTCGTTCCATCATCATAGCAGGTGTCGTCTGATGGATGGAGAAAAGGTCGGAGATACATTTATCCTCCCATTATCTTATCACAATAGCTGAGAAAACGTAAGAGGAGGGGAAAAAGAGTGTCACCCGTTCCTGCTCTGAAGCAGGTTGAGTGTGTGGTTTACAGAGCAGTGAGTTAATAAGGATAAGCCCTCTGAGACCAACTGCACCAACAATGCTAGTCTGTGGATTAGGCGCTGAATTTTTGAGAGTGAGCAGAGAGTGGGCTGGCAACACGGAGGGATTAGACTCTCCTCTGCAGAAGTCTGCCTTTGGCTCGCAGCAGTCCTGTGGCAGACACATGGCTTACTGACTTAGCACAGGGCTTTGCTGGCTCACTGTTTTTTAACTGTCTTGCTAGGTCACTGTCTTATGAACTAAAAAGAATGGAAATGCTCCCAAAGTCTCTTTAAGGGGGCAACACTTTCTTCAAATAAGGCATTATCGCAATTGCACAAAAATACATCGATGAATTAATGTGAATTTTTTTAATGCCTGGGGATATAAAGCAGACAAACAATTTTGGATGACTTTGGGGCTCCTTCCCATACATAGTGTATTAAGCGTACATATTAAATCATGGTGCCCTCTGGGGCGACTGCGTGCAGCCTTGTTTGTTCCCCAGACTGTGTGACTTATGGCCGTCCATTGTGGGTGCGGCTGCGTCTTCCAGCCATCGCCAAGACTGTGTGAACAAGTGTCATTGCAGCTCTTATCTGACGCTGTTTTACTGTCTGAAACATCATAAAATTTTTCCTCAGTGTTGTTGACTCACTGTGGGTCTTCAACGTGGGCCAATTCGCACTTGCTATGAAAAAATAATACAACATATAATTGTGTGCCAATGTGAAAATGAAAGTCAGGCCAGCAGCACCACATGTGACAGAAATGAAAGAATAATCAAAACCAATTCTATATAATTGAATATTAAACACTTGTCATAATATACCACTGCAAATGATAGAACTTGATTTACCAGTATTTCATATCAATAATATGTGGTGCTAACTTCTGGGTGAACTCGACTTTCTAGGAAAGTTCTTAAAAATAAGAGTCTCTTGTGATGTCACAAAGGGCACTGATACCTCTTCCCGGGTGAATATTAACGTGAAGACAAGTGATCCTTCCTGCGCCGCTGTGTTTTTACTTTGAATACGGGCAGCATTCTGCAACAGTCGTTGCACCAAATCAACAGGCAAGAACTACATTTCCTTTCCGGCAAAGACTTTGGAGAAGTTCCCCACACACACGCAGCTCCAAACACAAGTCTTTTCTTCCCTCTTTCTTTTTTTTTTCCACAACACAGCCGTGTTGTGTGCGTCTCCTTCTCACAGCAGAACAGAGGAGTGACCCTGGGGACACCATACAGAGTCGCTAGCGTGTCCGCGGCCGGAGCCTCCGATGGAACATCTTATCAGCGTTATCAGTGAAACGGCACTTGGATTTCACGGCCCACTGACTCATTACGGCTCACTACAGCGCTGCAGTCAAACATGCGAGCGGAATGTAGGTAAACATAAAGTTCACGCCGATGCCAAGAGACCAAGGACGGCTTTGGGGATGCAGGGGGAGGAGGTGCGCGTGGAGGAGGGGGGATGGTGGGAGAGAACATGGGGGGAGGAGGAGGTGGAGAAAAAAGGGCAGTGAAAGTGGGAAGCGTTTTATCTGAGTGCGACAAGAGCGAGGTGCGGTTTGGACAGAGGATGTTTGGGGACTGCGAGGTTGCCAAATGGGAAGGCACAGGAAGGACAGAGCGCAGATCTGCCGCTGACCTTAGCACGCAAACCGCGGCGCTCCCATTGTCCGCCAGGCCGCAGGCAGATAAAGAGCTCTGCGCGTACACCAAGTGACAGGCAGTAAAGTCACCCTGTTCCCCCCGATCGGACTTAAAAATAACTCCTGATCAATCACAAAGCTCTCAAATCTCTTGACAACAGCCGGAACGGCTACTTTTGGAACTCACTTTCAGGTAAGAGTTCAACAAGCACGATCGAGCTGGTTTCCCAGCTTGAGTTACTTTTTTCCAAACCAGTGGGGCGACTACTCTTCCTCCGCCAGCTGGAACCTGGTACTGGTGGTAGGACTGGTGCTGGTTAGAGTGCTGCTCAGGCTGCATGTTTCTGTCAAACTGACAGTGGGAGCGGTAACCGAATCTGGGCCACATCTGTTTTTTAATGTCCCAAACCGAACGGACAAATTTGAGCTGCGCTCGTGTCACAAAAGAGTTGTTACAGTTGTCACATGTCGCGCAGAGTGGTTGGATTTCTCTATGTTGGTTCTTTATATGGGGCAGATGCATGTTTAAACTGGAACAGAACAGAAAAGTTCCAGCAGAAATGGCCACTCTATGTTCAATCTGTGTGCGGGCGCTGGAGCTTCCTTCGTTCTGCATGGCTAAAAGTGAAAGAAAGAGGCAATAATAATCTTTCCTTTCTTGGATTAACAGTATCTGTGGTAAAAGAAGCAGTAAATAATCTAAAAAGGGACATAAAAAACAACAAATGGCTGCAAACTCTTTCTATGGTGTTTATTACTTCCCTTGAGCCCACTTGTAACAAGCAAAAGATGTTTTCTTTTTGTGAAACCATTCAAGTTGTCTAAGTTGTGTTCATCAGTCAGGCCACTCTGTGACCAGCGCTGCCTCACAGTTAGCCAATAAAAGGCCAAATTGCCACTGTAAACCCAACAGTAATTGAAAGCTCAATTATTATGGCAAGCGCTACTAAAACCAGTACAACCCAAACCATGAGCCTCTGACAGAACTGCATGACTCTGACTCTATATGACTCACCCTCTATAACATTACATTTTGAATGCAGTTTAAAGGTTGTCTTACAGGAGGGTGAAGTTCAATGAGAGGGTGTAACCTGGCCCAACTGCAGCCCAACACACAGCCTCTTTAATCATTGACTCTAATTGAAGAGGATAAATGTTTTGTATTATATGTAATGACATAAATCAGACAGCTCTTTACTGTATATGGCTGTAGGTATTTTTCATTCCGCGTGTATACTTACAAGTTCTCTGCCTGCTCCTTACTGCATGCTCTTACCCTCCTACTTAGTCCTGCTGCTGTAAATTTAAATACAAATCTCCCTACTGAGGGACACATGAGGGAAAATTTGGGAAAATCTTGGCTTAGCTAAATTTCAATAAATATCTCTCCAATAAAATTCTCACTGTCATTCTCTGAGCAATTTAACTACAAACTTGTGCATTTAATTGCAGGATTTCTTCTAGATTTAGATGCAGTAAAGAAAATATTCAAATAACAGTCACTGCAAATTCTGGATTTTCCTCAGATGTCTGAAAACAAACGGTAATGGATGAAGTAATACTTCAAAGCGATGCCACAAAACTTTACACCTAAGGGAAGGTGCATATTTGTCATGGACCTACCAAAAAAATAAATCTTGACTGTCGAGATAAAATAAATAAAAAAAAAAAATTCTCCAATCACCGTCTCTCTTTGTTGAGATGTATTTATGTCCAAGAAATCAATATTTTTGTTTCCTTACATTCCTCTCTAATATCACAGCGTTTTGTTGACCCCTTTCCTTGTCAAACAGCCTGAAAACCCCCCAAAAGCAGATGACAGAACGTGTGTTTGGGGCGCTGCAGCCATGGCGACAGAACACAAATCCAAACAATGGGTCAAAGGTTGCTGCATTCAGGAATGTTCAGCGAAGACTGAGAGGATACAGACTGGTATGGGGCAGCGCCATACCGGTCACCACATATATGAAATGTAAAACACTCCCGTGCTAAATTTAACAGGCTCCGACGCTTGCTTCTCCGTGGAATTCCGAGTGTGTCTTGCTGGTGGGAACGCTCAGAGACCAGGGTGACTAATATGTTGTTTCCGACTGTAACATTGAGAGGAAGGTGGTCAGGGGTCGACGGCCTCCACCCGCCTCTCTGGCTTGGCACATCCTCTGCAGCCAACTCTAAAAATAGAGTCACGTAGCAGATATCTCCCTCGGCACGCATAACTTCAATATCAGTTTCAATTTCCCCCGATACAGACTGGAGACGGCTAATTACCAAACAGCTAATGCTTCTATACATTGATAGAAAATCCATTTGAAATAATATGAAACAAAATCACCTCTGGATACTTAGGTAGTGAACTGCTTACAGCATAAAAGACAGCATCATAAAGGAACACAAAGAAACGTTTTTGATCGTCGATCAATATTTTTTTTTTTATGTATATTCTTTTATATAAATACATATATATATGTATATATATATATAGTATGTATATATAAATAATAATAATAATAATAACAATAAATGTGGCGACACGGTGGCGCAGTGGTTAGCGCGGCCGCCTCACAGCAAGAAGGTCGTGGGTTCGATTCCGGGGCCCGGACCTGTGACCTTTCTGTGTGGAGTTTGCATGTTCTCCCCGTGTCTGCGTGGGTTCTCTCCGGGTTCTCCGGCTTCCTCCCACACTCCAAAAACATGCACGTGAGGTCAATTCAATATTCTAAATTGTCCGTAGGTGTTTATGTGAGTGTGAATGCTTGTTTGTCTCTATGTGGCCCTGCGATGAACTGGCGACTTGTCCAGGGTGTCACCCTGCCTTCGCCCTAAGACAGCTGGGATAGGCTCCAGCAGACCCCCGTGACCCTGAATTGGAATAAGCGGGTATAGAAGATGGATGAATGAATGAATGAACAATAAATGTTATTTATAAAGCACCTTTCATCATAAAATCTAAATATAGTGAGTGCTATAGATAAAAACAAAATAAAGAAAAAAACAGTGCAAATCAACACAATAAAATCTTAGTCATCACTCAGAGACGGAGAATAAGCGAACAAAGAAACGCCAGCGGACTCGGGACTCGGAGCAGCAGGCTGCAGCAGATCCCTTTTACCATCACTGACTGGACTTCGAAGACAAATCCTCCAAGAAAATAGTGAAATATGCCTGCAGGCTAACTGTTGTAAACATTTCAACAAACCAAACAAAAACCACCTGCTCCAGCTGAACCATGTTGGCCAAATAACTTTGCACGACACCTGCCGCGCTGTGCAAGTAATTAAAACCTGCCAACAAAAACATGCAGGGGCAAAGAATAGCGTTTCCACCCTGTAAAAAAAAAAAAAAAAACACCTGCTGTGGCCCCAACATCCGTGAGATGTGAGCCCTGCGCTCGATGCAAGAATAACAGCCACCTGCTGAAGGCTAACAATAGTCAAAACTGCTGTAGTTTGAACCCAATGCCTTCCTTCGCTGCAAACAGAGTTATTGTCCTCGTCGTCAGCTCGTACACAAACGCCAACACCACTTCACGTTTATCGCCGTAGCGTTCTCCATCTGGAGCCGCACAAGTGGGTGATTGCGCAACGACTCCAGAGTCTCTGGGCTGGAGGTCCCAGGAGGAGTAAAGGCACTGTCAAGTTTGCGGTACCAGTTTGTTTGTTTGTTTTTCCAGTCAAGAGTGAAGCCACATCTGAACTACATCGTTCTTTGAGCCCTGTTTCAGAACAGAGCAGAGCTGAGGAAAGAGGTTGTTGAAATTGCACAAGATCAAACAAGTCAAATTAAATCTGAGGTGTGGAAGCATTTTGGTCAGGAATTGAGGAAGGTGAACAGGTGACAGACAAGATGATGAACATCATGTAGACACTGCAGAAATGAAACTGAAACACTCATGTGACCTATTCTTGCATGTGTAATTAGTCATTTTCCCTCCATCATCCGGCCATCATCTAAACCTGCTTTCTCCTGCACTCAGGGTCGTGGGGACTTCCAGAGTCTGTCCCAGCTGTCATTGGGAGAAGGAGGGCTTTGACCCTGGACAAGTCTCCAGTTTATCGCAGGGCCACATAGAAAGACAAACAACCATTCGCACTCCCACTCACTCCTACAGACAATTCAGAAGTTCCCAATTGGCCTCACATGCATGTTTTTGGACTGTGGGAGAAAGTTGGAGAACCCGGATAGAACCCACGCAGACACAGGGAGAACATGCAAACTCCTCACAGAAAGGCCCCAGGCCTGGGAATTAAACACACTGTCTTCTTGCTTGCTATTTGTCCTTTTTTTTTTTCCAACAAAAAACATCTTTCTGTCTGAGTCACCTCCTCGTGATGCTCGCCACCTGTTCTAAAATCACCTACATCCTGAGTCAGACCTTCCCCCAGGGATACAACGGCCAGTGTGTCAATAATGTGTGAAATATCACAGAGGTATTTTGGCCCAAGGAAACCAGGAGAGCATTGAACTACAGACTTAGCCTAAAGAGGCTTTGACGGACGACCGGTGAAGGCCTGTGGGTGTCTGACTGCCGTGAGTTACAGCTTCGAACCTGACTGACCCTTTGCAAGCCTCAGCAGCTCTTTTGTACATTATCATTTGTGTTGCAAAGGCTTCAGTACAAATCATTGCAGGTGATGTGTTGTATGCCTCCTTTTTTGCTGAATACTGTCAGGACACGTTCAAGGCAACATCTGCAAATCCATGGTCTCCAATTGGACATATTTTGACCTCTGACCCAACAGGGCATTTTCCTCTACACAACACTCACTGGATATTTGCACTTACTGTACTCATAGCAGCCAGTCTACCATCAACTACCATGTCCACTATATTCAAAGTCTTCTTCTTCCTCATTCTGATGCTCACTTCGAACTCCAGCAACTCATCTTCACTATGTCTCACATGCCTAATGCAGACTCATTAGCTATTGTGTCAAAGAGCAATCAGCCACTGGGCAGGAAAAGGTGATTTGTGGACACATTGTTACCATTTTTCGTGAGTCATCCCAAAGAAATCCTGTTAAATTTCCTTCTTTATCTTTTTCTGTTTCTATGTCAGTACATCCTGTTTTATTTTGAATTGTCTGATTTTTTTGAATTTCCTCTTGTCTGATTGCTCTCCTCGCCCCGATTGTTTCCACCTGTCCTCCGTTACCTTGTGTGTTCCTATAGTCTACATTTCCCTTCATCTTGTCCCTTGTGTCAGAACGAGGGCTGGTATCAGCTCCATCTCAAGTTTGTTTTGCAATATCGTGAAATTATCCTTTTTTTATGTTTTCTACTTCTGATTCTATCATTATTTTATTGTCCGCAGTATTTTAGTTTTCCTCCTTGCAAGTGATTTTTCGTTATTTTTCTTGTTAAACCTTTTTCTACCGTAAGTGTGACTATTATTTGTCATTTGTTCTTAAAGTTAGGAGAACTTTGATTTCAGGTCCAATCCCAGTCGTGACAAAGTGTCTTGATGTGTCTATTTAGAGAGCAGTGCAAAGGAAATAAAGGCAACTCAGTGAAACAAAACACGTCTGTCGAGCTCTCAAATTTTCACCAGTTGAACAAGTTCAATCGTCCTGAGCTTGTTTTGCGAAAGCGCAGCTGCGATGTCTGTTCAGGTTGAGGGCGTCAAACATTAACTCTGCGTCTGCCTCACATCTGCCCTGTGTTTACATAATTCGGAGGGCTTGTATTGTCTGACTAAAAAGATTAAGTGGGCGTCACAACACTTAAGCTCTGAAAGGACTCAATGGTATCCTGCTACTGTTTACCGCTGAGGATCCCCTTTATGAGCTCCTCATCTCTTTGGCCCCGATCAATCACCCAGCGGGAACCTTCACTGTAAAGAACGGCCTATTAGGCGCAGTGAAAGGTCTGTTTACTCAAAATAAGCCAGTTGCCTTGAGTTGCCATGTGAGCACTGGCCACTGGGAGCGAAATGAACTACGACTTGCCGCAAGGCCGAGCAACGCGAAAAAAGGATGAGAAAGTTTCAGCTGATAACACCAGATTTATATTTCCGCATAATTATGCAATGCAACAGGTTGCAGGCTTTTGCTCCCGCTCACAAGAAAAGGAATCTCGGGCGTTCAGGTCAATCTTATGATTCACTGCAACATCCTCAGACAAGAACTTTTGGAAGGTTTGAGTCTTTTCTCAAGATCTCTATTCAACCAGTCACTTGAAAATACTGTGTGCTGGAGTGCCCAAGCTGCCGCCTACCATCCTGCTCCGCCTCGACCTTGCTCTTGAGGCAAACGCGAAGGCAAAGCTGACAAAATCATTAAGTGAGCAAGCGAGGGGGGGTCTAGAGGAAGCATGTCTCACTTGAAGCGTGGCCACTCCTCCATTCCCCCCGCCACCATCCTTTGCCCTGGCTTTTCACCCCCGCTGACCCCCTCTTGTGACCCTTTTGTTGGGGAGAAGTGGTCTAGATCTTTGGAACCAGCTAATTATAGAGCTTTAACGTCTGCTTTGCTAAACCCTAAGTGCTGGAGGACATTCCAGCAATTGACAGATTTGTGCTTTTGTGAGTGTGTCCGTATTTGCTGTTTTATTTTCATTGAAATGTGGGCGCAGCAGAGAAAATGTTTGTTTCATAGATGACACAAAGCAGCTCTGCCAAGGGGGAAAAGCCAATTAATTAGAAATGCTCAAAATACAGAGTGTGATTGTCTTGCCAACCACTGTGCACAATGATAATTTCAAGAGCTCAAAAGCAAATTTCTAGTGGTGACTTTTCCTGCAAAGTTGCATAGACTCATGACGGTGTTCGTCGTTAAAGACAAAACCATTTCAGTACCTTTGCTAGAGAATGGAGGGGAATACAGGTAAAAACTTCATGCTGAGCCAATACAGTGGAAGAAAGTTGCCATCATTACTATATCAGCTCTTAGATGTATTTGTTTTGATGATGTGTTTAAATGAAGAAGAAGATCTTGACTCACCGAACTTTTCGGCTTTGCTCCGGAGGCTGCTGGAGCTCCTGAGGTGAGCGGAGCACAAACGTGTTGATTTAAAGGATGTTGCGATGCCGCTTGCAATGAACCTGAATCAAAGTCCTGCACAATGAAAAGAAGAGTATAGTGTTGGAATTGGTTTTCTTGTCTAATGTTCTTGTATAGACAGTGAAAAACAGTGAAAGACGGTTATTTGTTTACAGCAGCTATAAACACAAAGCTTTTTGTTGCGCTGGGCAGCGGCGGAGTGTGTACCAGAAGCTGCCGCCGCTGCAGGGTCGGCGTGCTGTCCTTGGAGGAGGTGGCGCTGAGTGCGTTCTCGATCTCCTGGTCCAACTGGTCCAGCTTCATCAAGAGCAACACCATGGAATCCAAACGGGCGTGCTCACGCTGAATGGGACAAGCCAGAGAAAAACACATTACCACTGCATGATGGGAAAAAGTTTTTGAACGGATGAAAATTAAAATATGTCAATGTTATTGACACCTTTTTTGTCCCATATTTCACCAATTTTTGTCATCCTGCACTCCAGTACAAAAGACTTGCATGAAAAATATGCAAATTTAGCCCTTGGTTTACAGCCTGCTGTTAAAACTGGTAGTTTGTTCTGCACTCCACTGTGTGGAAGGGATAAAAAATAGGCAGCCCCAAGCTAGTCTCTGAGGGTGAACTGGTCACTGTGTGACATCACAAAAGGTTTAGGTACACAGTTTCAGAAAAGTGGAGATTGCAAAACAAGTCAGGAAATGGCATTTCCCATTTCTAGGAGGTTCGTTGACAGACAGAGATATGTCGCTGTCATCAAACACTGGTTTAGCAAATTTATTGTTGAATGTTCTCACCAATTATGACTCACTCAGATGCTCTTGAGCTGAATGCTGTAAACCACAACTATAACTGACAAGAAGGAAGCTCGGTATGTATAAACACTAATTAATTTTAATCCACAACAATATTTGTTGGCTAACACTTAAAAAAAAAAAAAGTCGCACTCGTTTTGTTTTCTCCTTACACCCATTTAAACTTTGACTCGCCCTTCCTAGAGTTTTTTTTGTTTTGTTTTGTTTTGTTTTGTTTTTGTTTTTGCTCCTCTCTGGCTGCAGCTGCTGGTGGTTTTCAATCCCACAACACTGAAACATTATTTTCTGCTTTTTGTTTTCCCTTTCCTCGAACCACATCTACTTGCTAGCATTCAGATAAAACTCCAGTACGCGTTAATTACATGCCTCCAATGTTTACCTATCGGGGCAGTCGTGTTTGTGAGGCCAGTCCAACACTGACCTCAGGCGGTTTGCTTCGGTAGCACAAGCCGAATCCTCCCTGATAGCCTCCTCCAAGAACTCAGGCCTCACTTGTTTCCACTATAGTATATTCTGCTTTGTTTACTGCAATGTAAACCCTTGTCTGAGGTTTTATATATATATATATAAAAAAAAAACCTCATAAAATCCCTCCTTAACACAGCATTGTTTTCATTTCCGTGCAGCGCTTTGTTTAGTTCTGGTTATGGGTGTGGCTCCGTCTCTGCTGAGAAGATCACCAAGAAATTACATCACAGGGCTGTTAGATTAGTTCCATACAAACCTCGTTACCGTCTTTGCAAATAGACGCGGTCCAACAGTTTTTATGAGGGTGAGCTCACTGGATCAGCGCCACAATGATTGCAGGTTTTGGGATGAGGTACACAGACATGTAAACACGTTGGAGATAATCCCTGTTTTTAGGGCTCTGCCTGTTCTCAGGTGTGTTAGATTAGATAGAAATGTTTTGGGGCCGCGCCAGATATTGTAAGTGCTTTAAAAAACTGGTCTTCTGTGCGGAGGCTAACGTGGTTGAATTTAGTTTCGGGTCAGCTTACAATGGATGTGTTGTGGCGATCAGATTCATATGATCTGCCCTGTGACAAATTCAAGTATGTGTGAAGTAAATAAGCTCATAGATCAGGGACAGAATCTGCTTCTGGGTGAGCGGTCTGCGGCTCCAGCCTTGTGCCTCACTCGCTCCACTCCCTAATAACATCGTGCCGCTTGCAATGACATCTATTTTCCAGCCAGCGGCCCATTAGCCTGTCCATTGCAATTCCAGTTGGGTTCGCTGAGAGCATGAATGGGCATTCGGTGCCATGTGCCTCATGAAAATGTGCCTTGCGTTAGCTGTTTTTCAAATGCAAACTCTTGCACAGTCACTGCAGAATCACTTGCAAACGTCTTCTAGTGTTGGCCTGGCCACATAAGAACCTCCTCAGAAATACTCAGAAATAAGAAAAGTATGTCTTTTGCTTTCTTTTCTTATCTTTTGCTAAGTAAAGAAAGTTAATAACTTTTTGTACCATGCATAATTAAACACTAAGGGCATTAATACCTCAATAATACCGCTCCCAGGTTAGTGAAAACACCTTTCAGCCTGGTAGACCAGTTTGCAGCCACCTTGTTTTTGCCCCATTGGAAACATGTAGATGGTACTAAAACCCATCAGTTTCAACGGGGAGCTACATCTGAGCAGTTCTGCAGGAGGCTGCAAACAGCGGGCTTAAGTGTGTGTGTGTGTGTGTGTGTGTGTGTGTGTGTGTGTGTGTGTGTGTGTGTGTACACTAGTGTTCACAGCACAATGGAAAATAGAAATCTGCAAATAGACAGACTCCATGGCCTTTTTAGGTGAGGGACATGTTACAAGTGTATAAAAGAGGTATGGAAAAAATCTGTTCATTTTTGTTTTTGTTTTTTTGTTTTTGCAGAACTTTGATTTCATGTCCAACATCAGCAACATGACAGACATATGCGTTTCAGGATAATAAGGGAGGGCAATTGTCAGTGCACAGGTTCCCAGCCACTCTAAATAGCCCGTACCATTCAAGATTGGTTTCAGCGATGTTTTCAGAAATCATTTCTTATGTTTGCCTATCAGAGAGTGTGCAATAAAACATGCAGTCCTGTAAAATCAGCCCTTCATAAACTAACCAGTAAACATCCCAAATTGGCTTGAAATTAATTGGGTATAATATTGTATTCTCGACAATGCATTCAAATTGCCATGTCTACACATGCGTCATCACTTCGCTCTGATTTCTTCGGGCCCATTAGCCATGATGTTTGCACAGAGGCTCACATTGCCTGGGCTTAGCACGAGTTAGCTGGCTGGAGCGACTCTCTGTCAAAATATTATGGACATTTCTGCTTGTGCGCGCTGCCGCTTCCGATAAGAGCCGCAGAGCGTCACGATTCCAGGGTTTGTCTGAAAGACGCTATTGATGCATTCACTGGCATTCCTAGGCTTGTGGCATTGCAGTTTTTTTTTCTCCTCCTTGGCAAAGTACGACAACGACGTATTGTATGGCGGGGAAAACAACGACATCTTTACGAGGCTGAATGAACAAAAGCTCGCGGCACAGAACGTTGATGGCAGCCACAGAACAGCGGCGCGAAGGCAAAGACTTCGACGGGGCTCTCTGGTGGTTTCGGCCGCTCTTAGAAGCTTTCTTTGCTCTCGCTCTCATCATTTTGAGGTTTCTCTTACATTCCTCTGCACTTCCTGTCCTTTGAGATGAGAGTCGGTTCCCACACTGTTTAAAATGTCAGAGCCCTCCTCCTCCCGCTGCTGCTCCTTGAGACCTGTCGGTTTTAAGCGTTTCTTTCTCAGCTGTGTATACAACCGCATCCGAATGTTGCGCAGAGACTTTTTGTTTTGGAAGCGTCTCATTCATAAAGTCAACGAAAGGACAAATATCTGACCTTTTACTGCATTTTTGTTTTTTTTAAAAAAGCACAAGGCTGATTATGCCAAGACGTCTGTTGCCAAATAAACAGCAGTTTAGCCAGCGTGGCCCTGGGGTCAGAGCAAAACCTTGTTGCTAAAACAAATAAACATAGTCACAAAAACAATACCAATATCAAGTTAGGCCATTATGCAAGCCAGATGTGATCCATTTAGCAGTGACAACACGGTTCACTCGGGACAGAACCCTTAATTAGTCCAGTATCTTCTGGGGGAGATAACAACATCATCTAGCTGATTCACAAGTATCTTTCTTCCCTTTACACTAGATATAAAAAACAATGTTGCTACATTCTGCCCACATGGAGCATTTATTCTTAGCGACCTGGCTTTCCTTGGCGATGCAAAAACACTCCCGTGGGGAAAAACCCTGTGGTGAGGTCAGGGAGGAGGCCAGCTGTCACCATATGGTGCAGGCATCGCCTTTAAATTCTTCCGCTTTTATGGCTGGATTCATCTCTTCAGGCTTTCAGGTGGCCGTTTTGTCCGATTCTGCGTGCTGGAGTGACTCAAGAAAAAAATCAGAACCGCAGCCAGTGGCAGTTGTTTCCTATGCAGTCACTAGTTGGCGGATGACAGGGTGACATCACCGCTTGTCATGACGAAGAGCCGCACTCGCTGCAAACTTGGACTTTTGTGTTGAAACAATAACATGGGAGCGCATGTGAATCTGCACGTGCAGT